>JACGDI010005827.1:342934-354411 GCA_014898725.1 Jacaranda copaia
CGCAGAGTACATCGATTCTGTCTAAGACATGTTTACTCCAACTTCAATAAATATTTCCAAAATGTTTAATTGAAGGATTTATTTGGAAAGCCGGCGCTGCAGTCCAAATTCAAAAATTTGATAGGCATATGGAAAAAATAAAAGAAACTAATGAGAATACCTATTCATATTTGCAGAACATTGACAGAGCTTAATGGACATTCAGTCATGATGGAGGATGGCGTTGCGGTATTCTAACTACGAACATGTCTGAGTGTTTCAATGGGGTACTAAAGGGTGCTCGTCGATTGCCGATTACTAGTATTATTCAACAGATATTCTCTCATTGTGTCAAACTATTTCTTGATTGGATGACCAAAGCTGATGGCATGATGAACAAATAACAACAATGGGCCAATTATGCATATAATATATATTCCAATTGGCAACATCATTCTATTGAGCACATTGTTCAAAAGTTTGACTATGCTCAACAATCAGCTTCAATCATAACGCGCATGCACACAGGTTGGAAAAATCATGTCCAAGTTGTCAAACTTAGGAGACGTGAGTGCTTATGTGGAAAATGGGCTGAACTTGGCATTCCATGCTCTTATGTAATGAGTGCATGCCGACATTTTAGGTTAAACGCTGCAGCATTTGTCAAGCCATATTGCAATATTGAATATTACTTGGTAACATATCAAGGGAGCTTTGAGCTAATAGAGGGCAAAAATTATTGGGATGAGCCTAAGTTTGAGCTAGTTTATAATCTAGCCCATAGAGAAAGACGTGTTGCAAGAAGGGATTGCACTACTCATATCCAAAATGAAATGGATTGGCCACAAGTACGTCTGAGACAACAAGCTCGTCGGCAAGCCCAAGCCAAAGCTGAAGCCTAAGCCTGACATCCTTAATTCTTCCAACTTTGTAATTATATTTTATATTTTATGTTGTTCCTTTGTTTGTATCAAACTTTATGAATAATAAATTTAGTTGAAAATCTCTAGAATTTTAGACAGTTTTAATTTATGTTACATTTCACTAATGTACTTGAAAAATAAAATCCATCCATAGTTCTTCAAGAATATATAATAATTCTTTAGATTACAATCATCATTTATGATTAGAATGTATGATACTTTTTCAAGAATGTATTAATATATAAAATCATCTACTATGATTTTACATGCCAATTTTAGCCAACATACTAATATTACAAGTATCCCTTCATGAGTTAATACATCACATCAATTGAAACACTTGCATTTTATAAAATAATATGTTTCTACAAAAAAATTCAAAATTTATACTTATTTTTGACTCATTTTAAATATTTAAAAAAATTAATTACTTTAAATTTTAAATATAAAAAAAATTACTAAATAAAGAAATTAGAGCTAATGTCAGTTATAATGCTACAAACATTTTTCTTACAACAATGGAAGAAAAATGGAAAATTAATGTATTTTTATTTTAAAAGAAAAATCCATGCAAGAGAAGCCACGCCTCTTGCATTTTTAATAAAAAATGGAATAGAAAATTTAAATTGAAGTTAATTAGCTAGAAATCCCATAGAAAACATATCCATGTCTTGAATTATCCCTCATTACCCCTAATTAATTTCTACAAAATCTCCATCTAAGATTATTTTACACTTTCAACAATTTGCCGTACTAGGAATAATTGATTCTTCTAAGTGCCCTAAAACGCGCATTCAGACACAAATATATAAAATCTTAATTGCACTACTACAAAAAAAAAGTGCCACAACAGAGCATCATTTCTGTTTGAAAGCGTAAACATGATGAGGGAAGCTAATTAAATTAATGAGTGGAAGAACTATAGATCCAGTTAAGTTAGTTACATTGCGTGGGGAAAGGGCCGATTTCAATAAAGGGAAAACAAGTCTTAATTGAATAAATTAAAACTTTCGGCACTGAAAAGTCGTGTCAAATTTTGTGTATTTGTTAGTTTTTTATATGAATAAAATAAATAATTTGTTATTTTTATTTATAATTTGGGACAATTCTTTCATTCTAAGATAGCTTTTGGGATTGGGTTAGGCTTAAAGTCCATTATTTAAAATAGTATCGGAGCTACTTACTCTCGATATTGGGCCACCCAGTATTGTTGAGCCATTCATTTCATATTATTCTACACTCTAGATATTTATTTCTAGACATGCACAGGATGTGTTAGTATCCCACATCAGTAAAATAAATAAGTTATAGTCTTTATATATGATTTTGGATAATTCACACCTCTTCAATTAATTTTTAAAATTGAATTAGGCTCAATATTTATTTTTTAACAGTATTTAGAAAGAACACACATTTTTTATATGATATATATATATATATATATATATTGATGATGTACGAAGATATCTACTTTACAAATTCACCAAATTCTCCATCAAAGATTTGAAAATCTGCACCCAAAAACGCATTAATTTGGGGGTACTGTTGGAATTTTTCACAACAGAAATCTTCTACGAAATTTTGTTTGTTGGAAAAATATTAAAAACCCCTCGAAGAATAGTATTACATATCTTTTGTGAAGCTACAGATATATGCATGTTGGCTATTGCATGAACTATTGCGATTTTTCAAAGACCGGCGAGATGTTCAAGGAGGTTTTAATTTGAACAGTTGTACTTCATACCATGAGGAAGTGTGTCATTTGTATTAAGTTTAATTTTATTTTCTTAACAGATATGTCCTTTCTATAGTGATCATATTTGTCGGTGTTAATTTAATTAATTCTACAATTTAAATATTTTTTGCTCAATGTGATATTTGCATTCAACTCGTTAATCACCTTATGGGTCAACTCAAAATTTGAGAGTTTTTATACTGCCCTAATTTGAGTTAGGTCAGCATGCAATTTTTAATTCAACCTAGACTAATTTTTAGATTTTGAGCTGATAAGATTTGTAAAATTAATGTTGGGCTTAAATTAAATATATGCCCACATATAAAGCCACACATAAAACCATTCTTCATAAATTATTCGTTTGTATCTTCTCATTTCTTAAGGAACATGAGTTTTCGAACATTAAAACTAGATTACAAAAATATTACATGTTACAAATATTTGGTACAACCAACAAGCCCTACCATGATTCCGTTAAGGAAACAAAATATATAACCATCTTGCTATTAATTAGCATAGACCACTCACTGGCCAAACCCTAAATTTTTTTGGAAGAGTACCACAGATATCACATTTGAAGCTACGACATGACTTGGACTTTGAGGTATTGTTCCCTTTTTTTTTTTTTTTTTATCCTGCACCAAAAAAACGTGAAATTTTGTTTCTCTAAGGAAAAATATTAAGAAGAGCAAAATTTAATTTGAATAATATTTATACTATTGGTTGACTTAGTTACTCAGAGACTAATTAAGTCTGACTATAATTCTTGTTTAACAAGGGTTTATTGTTTTCTACTCTCATATTTTAAAACTTAGGATTGTTTTTGTATTAAGTTTTCTAATTTTAGGTTGAGTACTAGTCAAGTAATGTATTTTTATAAATAGGAGTGGTATTGATTATTCAGGATACATTCATTAACCTTATGCTATACTGTAAAATACTTGTTTTGAGTTATAAGTGGCAACAAAGTTGGGAATATTTCTTCAATAACTTTGAAAGTAAGGGGCTGCATTTTTTTTTTCTTTTTGTCTTTGGTTGGGGTATATCAAATTTAAGGATTATTTTGTACTACTAGTAAATTCTCTTTCATAGTGGAAGAAAAAAATTTCCATAGACATAAATGGATTTTGCTAAACCATATAAATCTGTGTGTTTTTGTTGGTTATTTGTCATATATCATTTTTATCAATAAATTTGATTTGTAAATTTTTAATAAATTAAATCTCATACTTTAATGACTTATACAGTGTGACAACAAGTGGTATTAGAGCTTGGATGGGGCTGCAAATTGAAATTTAATTATTAATTTAAGATGGATAGAATATCACTAGAAGATATAAGTTAGGATTCAATAATTTGATAACAGAAGGAATTTTCCTTTTTGATAAAGAAGGATGAAGGATCGCTTTATCCAACAAAGTTTAGTGGTAATGGCGTAGAAGGAAGGAGGCAAATTCAATATATATGGAAGATTCAAGTGGAAAGATTTGAAATTGTTGTCTTGGCATAATTCCATTTTGTATTTTTCAAATGGAAACTTTTCATGAATAAAAAAATACTTTTCAAACAAAAGAGCTATAAAATTAAGCAAACAATAGGAGTGCAGGACAAAACAAATAAAATAACAAATACACAACTGCAAATCGAAGCTCCGACCTTAATATAACTAAATTCAATGGCACGTGTCCTTCATGGAGTGGATTGGGTCGAGCAAATTCTTCTGGATTAATATTCGTTCCAGGCTTTCAGTGTTGAAATAATAATTGGGAAAAATGGTCAGCCGTGTTGGCCGCCAGAGCAGTCGGCGAAACTGTGAGGCGCCTGAAAGGGATGTCGATCTGCTATATGTTGGTGGTGTCCGGACAGAAGAAAAGAAGCGCTGATAATCGGCCATCGTCGTGGCCCTCTGGCGATGGAGTTGCAGGTGGCCAACCAAAACTAGGGAAATGCAAGATTTAAACCAATTGAGATAAATACAATGCTTACACATTGAGGTATAGTGATGATATCTGTAACATGTAAAGAATTTGTTGTTGCAACTTCCCAAAATGTAAATATAAAAACTGGTTGGTGTAGCTGTTGAATATGCAAATATTTAGTCCATGTTGAAAAGCTGTTTTTGGAAAAGTAGATTCTACAAGTCCTAAGAAAGCGAAAAACACAAAGGTCTATCCATATTATTTTCCTTTTAATGTTACATTTTAATCTATACTTTACAAATGGATTAATGGTTTGATAGAAGGACAGAAAGTATTCGCTCTTATTATTAATACATATTTACTATAAAAGATCACTAGGATAAATACATTAGAAGAATAATGATAAACCCGATCGTGAGTTCTTTTTTTCCGGTCTTTTTTCTCAATGTATATGC
This sequence comes from Jacaranda copaia, assembly GCA_014898725.1. Taxonomy (NCBI): domain Eukaryota; kingdom Viridiplantae; phylum Streptophyta; class Magnoliopsida; order Lamiales; family Bignoniaceae; genus Jacaranda; species Jacaranda copaia. The sequence continues at coordinate 347,946 of JACGDI010005827.1, forward strand.
ATGGATAGAAAAGGAGAATTCATTATTAGAACTGTAGCTGAATACAAGAGAAGAGAAACGGGAAACCCGCCCTATCACTCAAGAAAGTTCCGAATGGAAGACTCAAATGCGACTTGAGGAAGCTGAAGCTCAAATGGAATAATAGACTTAACCGGTTAGGGTTTCTACACGAATTGAGGAGTCACGTTTGAATATAGCTAGCAGGGCAAATAGAAAAATGGAACAGTAAAGTATCTTCAGCCATAGTGGGGAGGGGACAGTGACTGCGACAAAGAATGCTACAGCTGCAAAAGCGTATCCAAATTTCTTAAGAGCGCTGCCTAATTACTCTGGAGGCTGATCAATTTAGCAAGGAAGATGGTCGTGAAAGCACCTGTGATAGAAAGTGCAAAGAAATGGACCGACAGAGGGGACTTCTCTTTGATCTGGAAAGATAGTATCAGCAACGAAAGCACTGATGCGAAGCTGAAAGCGAGAATGGTGCCTGAGAGGCTGAAATTTTGTTGAGGAATAGTGTCTGTTTGCTGGGGCTGATCAGCAACAATATTAATGGCGGTGTCATGAGTACTACCCTCTAAGTCATGAGGTGAAGACATGAGTGCTCGTGGAGTTCGTTGGAATATATCAGCAATTCTTTGTATGATGTTCGAGAGACTGAAATTCATGTGTTGATCAGGAGGATTGGCTGTCTGCACCTGGGGCCGCGGCTTATCGGCATTGGCCGCGGCGGCACTCTCTAAATAATCATGGGAAGGCGGCGGCGGTGTTGATTTTAGACACGGAGAGAACTGGGGCTCCAACTCCGTCGTTGGAAGAATTATAGGCAGGGACAACCGGGTGACCAAATTATGAAAATATAGTAAAAAAATTTTTTTTTTAAAAAATTACCGTGACTTGATATTTTGCAAAACTATGGTAAGTCGTGGGTCAAATTCATGCCTTAAAAAAACTATAGTTCAAGTAGCCACGCCTCTTGAGTAAATTCAAATTTTTTTTCCGAAATTCACAAGAGACGTGGCTTGGAGCCACGCCTTTTGCATGCGAAAGTTTCTTCCATTTTTTTTCTTTTTAATTTTGCCAAAGAGGTGTGGCTAAAGCCTAGAGCCACGCCTCTTTGTATTTTTTTTTTTTAATTAAAGCCACGCCTTTTGGATGAATTTTATTTTTTAATAAAAATACATTAATTTGCCATTCTTCTTCCATTGTTGCAAGAAGCAGGCTTGTAGCATTATAACTGACATTAACTCTAATTTCTTTATTTAGTAATTATTTTTATATTTAAAATTTAAAGTAATTAATTTTTTTAAATATTTAAAATGAGTCAAAAAATAAGTATAAATTTTGAATTTTTTTTGTAGAAATATACCATTTTATAAAATGCAAGTGTTTCAATTGATATGATGTATTAATTCATGAAGGATACTTGTAATGCTAGAATGTTGGCTAAAATTGGCATGTAAAATCATAGTAAATGATTTTATATATTAATACATTCTTGAAAAATTATCATACATTCTAATCATAAATGATGATTGTAATCTGAAGAATTATTATACATTTTTGAAGAACAATGTATGGATTTTATTTTTCAAGTATATTAGTGAAATGTAATATAAATTAAAACTGTCTAAAATTCTAGAGATTTTCAACCAAATTTACTATTCATAAAGTTTGATATAAACAAAGGAAGTACATAAAACATAAAATATAATTACAAAGTTGAAAGAATTAAGGATGTCGGGCTTGGGCTTTAGTTTCGACTTGATGGCGAGCTTGTTGTTTCGCACGTGCTTGTGGCCAATCCATTTCATTTTGGATACAAGTAGTGTGATCCCTTCCTGCAATACATCTTTTTCTATGGGCTGGATTATGGACTAACTCAAAATTAGGCTCATCCCAATAATCTTCGTCCCATATTGGCTCAAAACTCCCTTGATATGTTGTCAAGTAATATTCAATATTATAATATGGCTTGACAAATGTTGCAGCGTTTAACCCAAAATATCGGCATGCACTCATCATATGGGAGCATGAAATACCAAGTTCAACCCATTTTCCACATGAGCACTCATGTCTCCTAAGTTTGACAACTTGGACATGATTTTCCTGACATGGGTGCATGCATGTCATGATTGAAGCAGATTGTTGAGCATAGTCAAACTTTTAAACAATGTGCTCAATAGAATGGTGTTGTCAATTAGAATATATATTATATGCATGATCAGCCCATTGTTGTTGTTTGTTCATCATGCCATGAGCTTTGGTCGTCTAATCAAGAAATAATTTGACACAATGAGAGAATGTCTGTTGAACAATAGCTGTAATCGACAATCGACGAGCACCTTTTAGTACCCCATTGAAACACTCAGACATGTTCGTAGTCAAAATACCGCAACGCTATCCTCTATCATAACTGAATGTCCAATGAGCTCAGTTAATATTTTGCAAATATGAATAGGCATTCTCATTAGTTTCTCTTATTTTTTCCATATGCCTATTAAATTTTTGAATTTGAACTACAGCGTCGGCTTTCCAACATAAATTCATCAATTGAATATTTTTGTAATATTTATTGAAGTTAGAGCAGACATGCCTTAAATAGAATCGATGTACTCCACGATGAGGCATGAAATTAGGTATACATTCAACAACAGATAAGAGGCCACGGTGACGATCAGAAATCAAGCACAAGCCTTTCGTCCCTCTAACAATATGTTTCGACAACATTTCCAGAAACCACTTCCAAGATAAAAAGGTTTCTTCATCGACAATTGCAAAAGCTAATGGCAGAACTTATTGATTTGCATTCATAGCCATCGCAATCAGCATCTTGTATCTATATTTCATAAATAGATGAGTTCCATCCACTTTGATAACTTTACGGCAATATTTGAACCCATCAATAGAGGGTTTAAAAGCCCAAAATACATACTTCAACATGTTCTGCCTTAGTATGCCTATTCGTTGATGCTAACACTCAACAATGGTGTTTGGATTTCACTTTTGGAGAGCTCCCATATACTTAGGTAATAGTCTTACTGAAGTCTCTCATGTCATAAAAATGTGCTCTCTTGTATGTTTCAATGCATTCCATGTCTTACCATACGAGATTTCATATTCATATTTGTCCTTCACAATTTGCTGCACACATTTTATCTTATATGCTGACTCATTACGAACATGTCCCAACAAGTCCATAGCAATCATTTCATGACTTAAGTTTTGATGATCAATTAAAACGTCATTCATCAAACAAGTATGAGGGCCCCCATATCTTGCAATCTTCCACATTCCTATTTGCTATTTTAGAACTGCCCGAACACTCCATGAACACCCTATTTTGTACACCACTTTCCATAATTTTGGTGTATTCTCAAATACTCGATATTCTCACCTAGCAACACGTACGGAGAAATCCTTAACAGCGACCTTAACATGCTTCTTATCTTTGAACACCATGTCTTTCTCAAGCTTTCCACAGATACTGTCATAATAATTCCCCAACGCTCCAGATGGAATATCCATAGAGTCTTCTGATAGATCTTCTTTCATTTTGGAGAAGAATGGAATGACAGGATATAAGTGTGATTGATTCACCACTTGTGCTTGATTGGAGGTTTCCTCACCATGGAGTGGTATAAGCTCTTTATTGGCATCATCGGTTGCTTCATCCGTGTCATAATTGCCAGGCTCTGAATCACTAAACTCTCAATCACGAAAACTGTCTCCATATGATTCAGGGGAGCTGGGGTCTACATGTGGGCTCTTATGCTCATATTGGAGTCTTCCTGAATATTCTTGATGGGAAGTAGAAGTACCAATATTGGAATGTTGATAAGATGTAGAACCACCACCATATGCATCATGGATTCCAAAATTTTCAAGGCCATCTGTCACGGTTGGCAAGTCAAGAATCCCTAACTCTGGGTGTAGAGTTGTATGACCATATTCGCCACTAAATTGAGTGGCATACTAGTCTCCTCCCAAGAGACTTTATTGTGATGTCGAAGTACGGCCGAAGGGATATTGCATTAGAAGTGACATGAAGGATCTATGTTCTCCTTAGAATGACATATCTTACTTATTACTAGGGCGTGTTGGTTATGCTTCAACGAATAGCTCCATACTATTCATGCTAGCCATTGGATCCAACAAGTTTGATAAATTAATATCATTTTCCACCTGCATGATAGTTGATATGCGAGCCTCCTTATCCAAATAAATTTTTGCCAAACGTTTTAAGAAGTATTGATTATTATAACCCAACACTTCATATAACTTTGACAATAACTCCTGATATATTGCCGAGCAGGAGAGTGGTATATATCCACATGTAGGACAATCATAACTCATAGAATTAGAGTCTCTTGTAATATTTCCCCCATTATATACCATAATGTGTAACATATTCATATCCATCATATTTGCAAGAATATATTAAAAATTACTGGTGTTCCTAAAAAAAAATTTCTTTCTCTCTTTTCTTTCTCTTGATTCTTTTATTTTTTTCCCTTCTTTTGTTTCTCTCAACTCAATTTTTGTGAACACAATTCTAAGCTTTTTTTTATATGAGTGACTCGCTTCACCACTTGCTCAGAATTTCTGCTTGATTGGTTCAACTACAAAAATTCGATTACATATATTAATTATACCTATTTTTACTGTATTCGTTCACGCTTATAGGTTGCTCTTATTGTATCTTTTGACCATGCCTAATTTTGTTGTATTCTTCCATGCTTAGAATGTACCACCTACTATATTTTATCACACCTTGAATTAGGAGGCTAAATGTACTATGTCCTGTATTATGTCAGGGGGCACACGACTTGAAATGAAAGGGGGGCACACTTATTGTTTGTGTGGGAGGGGACACACGTCTTGAAGTATGAGGGGGACATTTGTTGCTTGTGTAGGAGGGGGACATATATCTTGAAGTGAGAGAGGGACATTTGTTGCTTGTGCAAGAGGGGGCACAAGTCAGGATTAACATGAGGAACGTGAAACATGCTCGTTGAAATTCAGTCACTATTAGAATTGAAAGGCGTGGCATCCAACCACATCTTTTGAAAACATCTAATTGAAAGGCGTGGCTCAAGACCATGCCTTTCAATTGAATTTTCTTTTCTCGGTATTTTTTTATTATATTTTTAATTTAAGTAATAAAAAAATTGGATTTTTTTATATGGTGAACGCATCAAAATTAGCTTCAAATAGAGTTATAAGCCAATATTCTCATCATATAAAAATGGTTTTATTTGAGAAGTTGAACTTTAAAATTACAAATAATAGAATGGTAATTGCTATCAATCATCTTCATTAGAAATACAATAATCAGATTTATACTTTGCATGATTAAGTATATTATGAATCTCACGCCTTCTAAGTTTTTGACCTCATGCAAAAGCAACTTCTTCTGCTACTTCTAGCAAGTGATACCTGCAACGACGCATAAGCATTCTATTATTTTCTTTTTTTATTCTTGCAACAGCTCTTGTCACACTTCTACTCCATTCCTAGGCGTTGCTAGTGATCGACGCCGTGGAATGCGCACACCAAGCCTTTGCAAATCACGTACCAGCACCTCAGATTCATTTACTCTATATGCCCATTCCCTTCGAAGTCCACAATAATATTCTACTGGATCTTCGTAATAAACTGATAGATAGTCTTAATTTTTTCTCTCAACACCCATGTGTATTCACACTCAAAAAAAGGATCATCTGCCATTTGAGTGCAATTCTAGATGAAGGTATATGGAGGGTGAGTAATGTATTTATAGGAGGAATAGATAAATATAACCGTGCAAGCTAAAATTTTATTTCTTCTGCATAACATTATACATTTATTGTTTCTTAGTTCAATAGCTCAACATGCCATGCCTTTTCACATGAATCAACATTTTTGTCCTCCCCATTCCTACTGTTCACTCATAATGTGCAACTTTAACTTTTCACTATTTATTTACTATTCATTCACTATCCTTTAGATTCTTTGCTGTTCACTCAATTTTCACTAACTATTCACTCACTATTCATCAATTTGTTCCTTGAAGCCTGAATATGAATAGGCATTCTTGGCTTTTTTTTGTCTATAAATATGTAGGTTCAATGAAGTGTCTTAGTTCATAAAAATGGAACCATTCAGAGCACCAAATTGTATTATACTCCTGGAGATCTTTTTCGTGCCATGGGTCGTAATTGGTTTTTGGATGACGATTATTGCTACTCATTAGATCTAAATCAAAGATACTTTTTATCATCCTTAGCAACAATAGAAAAAGAATGGCGTCGTCGTGTATATGAACAAGAAGACCTTGTCATAGAGTGTCATGACCTTAGTATTCGTTATCCTCAACAAAAAGCCATCACCATGCCCCGAGGCACCCCTTAAGAACAGACAATAGCTCTTAATCGCATACGTGAAGAAAATAATAGGATGGCTATGCGTATAGGTCGTGTTCACTTTC
>JACGDI010005827.1:354511-381476 GCA_014898725.1 Jacaranda copaia
ACGGTGTCAGTTCATTTTGTTGTGCTGGTTGTGGTATGTAACAGTCTGTATATAAGTTAGGATTAACACAGATAGACCTACCTCATCAGCTCCACCTAACGAAGTACTCCTCCTGTTCAATGGTGAATGCATCTGTGTAAAACCACCCCCTGTTGAGCTACTAGACCCAATGTCCTGCCTTCGCCTTCTCCTACTTCTGCTTTGGCTCGTCTTTTATGTAGCAGCAATTGGTCGTTGCGACACCTCAAATGGGAATTATCTTACAGCCATATTTGACACCTCCATAGCGATTGACCTAGTTTGGTCTCTAGATTGTGTCCATGATGTAATTTCAGAGTCATCAACAACGGAATCACAATTGAGCACTAGATTTTGCATTCTATCATACTGTAATTTGAAAAATAAATAATTTAATGTTAAATAATCTTAAGTAATTAAGCTATCAATATAATACCACACTATTAATATACGTACCACATCATGCGATGCAGGGGTATCATCTACACAATATCCCATGTCCATGGCGGCATAGGGCAATGATATAAATCACCATGTGATCTGATTATACCATGCCATGTAACCAGTATCTGTAGATTGAGATCCCACAATAGTTGGTTGTTGAACAACAAGTTGCTCTATATTATCCCATTGAGAAATCCACCCAATATGGTATGATCTCCAATTTGTATCAACACAACCTTTGCGGGATAAATTGTGTAATCGTAGATTATGTTCTACTGGCAATGGAGGAATATTTTGGCGCATGACAAATTGTCACAGAACCCACTCAGAATGATGTATCTCAATTATAGTGTAGTTGATTAAAGGACATCTTGCGGTCCAAAGTTCTGAGGCACATTCGAGAGGTAAATCCTGAATATCAAGTGAATTTATGGCATACAATTGCTATATAAACTGCATATAAAATATTGAAGTCATATTCAAATGACTTATGTACTTAATTTTAATATCGTAAAAAAAATAAAATAAATAAATTTAGTCAGCTCATGTGCTGATATTCTATCAAGCATGGATCGCATGATCTGTACAGAATGGCTTGTAGTATGTGTAAAAGTAAAATACTACATCCACCTACATATATTATTATATAACAAATTAATTTATGATATATATATATATATATATTACAATTTTTAGGAATGAATATAAAATCATAGATGAGCTTATATTACCGAGCACCATATGGAGGCATAGGCAATTCATGGTTATCAATTACCCGTGGTGCCATATCAACGCGGGGCACTATACCTCTAAGTGCTAGAGGTCTATTTCGGGACCATGCCCAAATATACAAATGAACGCTCCTGTTTAAGAGGCATATAACAATAAAAATACATCTATGTAGTATTTATTAAATCTATTTAATTTACCTATAGTAGTTGAATTGCACAACCAATATTAAGTTTTCCTCGTTGGCATGTAGTGCACAACTCACGATACAAGAATAATAAAAGTGCACTTCCCCAACTAAAGTTATGAACATCATGTATATTTTCAAGGTGCTTCAAATACACCAACTGCACTGCATTGCCTGAAGAATCTAGGCACATAACACCTCCTAAAAGTACCAATGCATATGCATGTGCAATTTGTTCCACCTCTAAATTAGAGCTATCATTTGTAATACGGTGGTTGTGAATGTGCTCAGAAATAGCTATCAAATACAGTCGAGATTCCCTAAATGCATGATTGTTTGGCCTAAAACTAAGATATTGCTCACAATATTCCTACCAGTCATCAGTCTCCCAGTTAGAGTCCATACCAATAATAGGTCGACCTCGTACTGGTAAGCCCCATATAACTGCCACATCTTGAAGTGTAATTGTAACTTCTCCAATAGGAAAATGGAAAGTGTGAGTCTCATAATGCCATCTCTCTACTAAAGCCGTGATTAGGTGTAAATCAAAATTAAAGTGCCCACATATACACCATAAAATCTCATCTCATGTAATAAATTTAAAACTCGGACATGTAGCTCTTCATGATTTATGATAGCCCAAAAAGAACTATCCCCTCACCGCACCACAAGAGTACTGTCGACATCTCCAGCAAATACATCTTCTAATCAATGAATAGATTGCTTGTACAAAACTGTTGGATCGCGTTTGCGGTATCCATCCTACAAAACAAAATGAAAAAAAAATAACTATGTCATCGTCTATATATAATTTAAATATGATTTAACAAAGATTATGCATATTTGTACTAAAAATAAAAATAAAATAAAACTAAAACAAACACAGAAATATTCTTCAAATATTTGAATTTTATTAAAAAGTTAATTTATAAAAGATTTAAAGTGCATTTTTTGGGCTCATTTTTTATTTCTTAAATAAATCTTCGTTTATTAAAATAATTAAATATAAAATAAGGGCTTGTTCTCCTACATTTTGGAGAAATATTTTCGAACCCCCAAAAAAATTTCAAATTGCATGCACATTGCCTAATTGTTTCCCCCAAAATACTATAATTGTTTACCAAAAAAATCCTCATAATTCAACCAAAAAAATCCTACCCCCTCATTTTCTTACTCTATCTTTCACATCACTCATTTATTTATCGTGAAATTAAAATAAGTAAAATAATTATCATGAAATTTAATTACAATTAAGTAAAATATTTTTTTAACTTAAACTCAATAATGTATTTATTAAATAATATATTAATTAAATAATGAGGTAAATAATTATATTTAGTTCCATATGATATAAAATTATTTATTTTTACATAAATTTTCAATAATAAATAGTTAAATAATTATATTTTAAGAATAAACAACAATTAGTTTATCATTATTGTACAATAATTAATTTTTTTCATAAGTTGATATCAATAATTATGATATAATTATGATAATAACAGATTTTTTATAATTATGATACAATTACAGTTTCATAAATAATTAATATTTATTAATAAATTCATAAAAATATAAATTTTAAAATAACAACATCTATTGAATTAATTAGCTATCATTTTATTACAATAATTATTATATATATATTTACATATAAATCATCCAACTATAAATACACATACATATATAATACATTACATAAAAAAAATCACTTTTACCATATAAACCAAACACAAAGTAACTGATTTGATATCAATAGTAAAGTTTGTCTTCTCTTAAAACTTAAAGAAACAAATAATTAATTTTCGTATCATTTTTCATATTTTCCCAAAATAAAAAGAAACACTTGGCACATTCTCCAAATATTTGCCCAAAAATTCATTTTCCCAAAATTAATTCTATAAAATGCCAAAAATCTAAGAGAACAAACCCTAATATATTTTATATTAAATTATAATAATATCATAATTATTATTTAAACTTAATTTTAATTTTAAAAAAATATATTTTAATGGGGCTAATGTCATCCCTGCAAGGGCTGACATAAGCCCCTGTAGCACCCATCACGGGTGCTGCGGAAATTGCTTGAAAAGGTGCTTGTTTCAAGCGCTTTTGGGCACCTGTGACTCCATATATATATATATATATAATATATTATAATACATATATTTTTGTTTTTTTTTCATTTTTTTATTTTTTTTCTCTATTATAATACATATATATTATATATTATCATAATATATACAACATATTATATTTTATATATTATATATAAATTAGTATATTTATAACACTATTAGCAAATGTAATTAATTTATGAAATGTGATACACATTATTTATACCACATATATTTTTTAAAAAATTTCATCTAATATAGATTAACTTCATTATTATGAACCCCAAATCTTTCTAACTTAATATAAATATTATTAATAATTAATATCAAAATATTACCATTTAATTACTTGATAACCACTAATGTAAAAATTAATATTTCATAACACATTTTTATTTCCTTTCTAGTTTCACATGAACTATTAATCGGAAAGAAAATGCCATAAATATCAACTAATGCTACTATCATATCTATCAATCTTAAATTATTCAAACTAAATGTTAAAATTAATATCGAATTCACAACATCATGTCAAACTTAATAATAAACAAATTAAATTAAAAAACTTGTAAAATTTGATTGATGAGTTAGAAATTCCTCCTCTAAAATAAGAATTCTATTCAAATTGTAAAAAATTAAAAAAATAGCAAAATATTATTTTAACAACCAAAGAAAAAGAAACACTAAATAATCAAATATAAAAAATTATAATTTTAAATAACATGAATTAAATTTTACCACAAATTATTTGAAATGCAATCTATTCTTCTCTATTTTCCTTTTCTCTTCTTTTTTATTTTTCTTCTCAATTTTTTTTTCTCTGTTTCAACATCAACACTCTCTTACTTTTTTAAATTTTAGAAGCTGAATATTGAAAGTGAAAAACTAAAAAAAGGAATGGGAGAGTTATATAGTGGCATGGGTTATCACAATTAAGTGAGATTTAAAAAAAATAAAAAACAAAAATGCCACACACCTCTTGAAATTTAAAATAAATAAATAAATAAAACTCATGCAAGAGCCACGCCTCTTGCATTTTTAATTAAAAAAATACAAAGAGGCGTGACTTTCGCGAAATTAAAAAAAAATAAAAAACGAAAGAAATTTTAACATGCAAGAGGCGTGGCTCATGCACCATAACTTTGTTTAAGGTGTGGGTTTGCCATAGTTTTGCAACAACTCCCAAACCACGATAATTTTATAAAAAAAAAAATTTTTACTGTAGTTTCACAATTTGGCCCAACGGGGTCGAAATGTAGTAGCTTGTCTTATGTGATCATGATCTAGAAATGCGACAGCCCCCGCATGGATAGGGCGACCAATATCGTGGATATAAAAAGATATGCTTGTAGAAATATTCTACAACCTTAGCTAGTCAAATTTCTTTTGTTTATAGGCGATTGATTCATGACTCGCACCATCAATAAGTCAACTTCAATTGGGGTCAACCTCCACACGCTGAGTTTTAACTAAAAAAGCAGGCTTTGTTTGTTACATTTTTGGGTGAATTTTAGAAAATATTTTTAAAAAAGTATTTTGAAAGTGGGAATAAAAGAATGTGTCAAGCATTTATTTTTATCTTGGGAGAAGATAGAAAATGGTTTTGGGATAAATTATTAGTTTGGAAGTGTTTTTGAGGAATAAATTTTATTGTACACATTAAATTAATCATTTTTTATTGTGTTTGAGGAAAGAAAACATTTTTTTATATATTTTATTTATGTATGAATGTATGTATATATATATGTGATTCTTGCAACATATATATATGTACATATATTCATAATTATTGGTATATGATTGTAAGAAAATATTGTATAAATAAATTGATCTAGTTGATATTTTTAAAAAATTATTATTAATATTTAAAAACTATATGATTTAGATGTGGAAATGAATATATTAAGACCACTTATGAGATTACATTTAATACATGAAATAATTAGTGTTATTATGATATTTATACCTATGAAAGATCAACAAATTATCAAAACATTTCTGAATATTTATGTACAAGAAGTCTTAAATTGATTAAATATGCCACTGTAATGAATTAAATAAAATATTTACTAATTTTGAAACTACTTAATTATTAAATATTAATCAAATTAATAAAAAAATTATCAATTTTTTACCGACTTATGTGACTAATTATTTAAGTTAATTTTACATTAATCCTTAAATGTTGTATTAAATCTCTGTTCAATGAAATTTTTCTAAAAAAATAAAATTAATTTTTAAATATATTATTTAAAATTTTTAGATTTTATTAATTACTGATATGTGATAATCCAATAGGCCCAACAGGCCCAACTTCAAATGAGACAGCCCATGAGGCCAAATTCGATACGGTATAATTCAGTAGGCCCAACAGGCCCAAATTCAGAAGAGACAGCTTATGAAGCCCAAAGGCACATCAGTCTGGTCGATATGTATCGACCTCATTTGGTAAGCCTTGCAGTCGACCCGTATCGACTTGAGGGCCACTTTCGAAGTTTTAGCATCCAAGTCTGATTTACATGAATCGACCTCCGATTGCAAGTTGGACAAGTTGAACCTCTCAACATTGATGACACGTGGTAGCTAATGTGACTGCTACCAATGGATATAACCGCTTTCAACAACTCTGGCAACCCTGCCAACAACTCTGGCAGGAGTGCGCTCCTATTAATATGATTATCCAGAAAAACAGCAGATTGCGCCACCTGGCATAGTACCAAGATCTGGGCAGAGAATGACTCCCAACCCCCGGTCATGGAGAAAGCCAAGTACACTTGATAAGGGTACTTGGGTAAAATCACACGCTCATCAGGCTATAAATACTACGAGCACTACCACACTCAAAGTAATGCCATTTACATTGTTTACTACATACTCTCTTTATATCCTCCGATCTACCGAAAATCTAACTTGAGCATCGGAGTGCCATAGCCGAGGGCCTCTCGGCTAGTTGATGTGTGTTTGTGGTTGCAAATCTCAAACCCAAAACACTTGAATCAACCGGAGTACCTGACTCTCCAACTCTCTGCAACATCAATTACATGTAAGGAAATATTAATTCATACATAGAAAATTAAATTTATATAATATATAAATACAAAATATAATTTATTAAATGGACATAATTTTTAATAATTTAAAAGTTAATAATTGTTTTTAGTAATTATTTAATTATGTTTTTACATATTCAAATTATAAAATTTTTACATATGGAATTTGTTATAATTTAAAAAAGTACTTATTTAATTACTAATTTTGACAATTTTAAATATATATAATTCGTAGTCATAGTTGCAAACTTTTCTATATGAATAATTAGTAAGATGTTGAAATATTTTTAAAATATTAATAAATTATTAATAACTTTTAACTCCAACACAAACAACATATATATAGCAATGTCGGAAATAATCCAATAAATCAGTTACAAATACATATCATTCAATTATAAAGTAGTACAACGAAAAGATGGATAAATATAACTTTAATTTTAAATTTTATAATTTTTTAAATTTTAATTACTTAAATGAAAATATAAATTTATGTAATTTGTAAACAAATATATATAAAAAAAAAGGTCAAAGATGAGAAATGAATGATTGAAGTGAAAGGTAGTATGAAAAAAGAAGGTATAAGTGCGTAAATTATAGAGTGTGGGGAGAAGGGATTGAGGAGGAAGGGTGTAAGTCATAAAGCATAAGGTGTTTTGGCCATTTTGAGTAAAGTGCTACTGGAGATTAAATTATGTGTTTTTGGAAATCAAAATAGAGAAATGTATCCTTTCAATTATTAATGTTTTAAAAAATAAACAATATTTTTATAAAAATGGAACAAGCAAACCCGCACACGCATTGCAACAGCAAAATATAATTGAGACTTGGCAAGTTGTGCTGTTGGTGAAAATCACCATCATTGTTGCAATAATCAAGGGGCAAAACTAAATAATCACAACAATTTGATCCCTACATAAATGGTTGATGTCATGACGTGGCACCTGTGGAGTGTGAAAATCGCATGACATTTAAGGTCAAAAGGGTCATTTTAGAGAATATAACAACAATGAAAAAAAAAACATGGCATAGACAACCTTAGTGAAACGTTACCGTATTTCTCGGATCAAAAAGTAATGCAACCCAAGATGAACATGTCCAACAATTACGTACGAGCTATCCTCCTGATATCGCAAAAATATATCCTTAAAGTAAATTTGTAAAACTACAATTAACACTATAGTGCACTACAAGATAACATATTATCACAAAAAGTGAAAGCAGAGCAAAATCCTAACGCGCCTGGAACTCAACTATATAAATACAACCTTTAATGACAAAGGGAGGGATCATCTTTACATAAGTGGAGCAAATCATTTTTAGCAAAGCGTATTATAAAATTAGGGAACTGCAAGTGGAATAATTGCTTAGACGTATTATCATACTCCTAAGGGTTAGGTCTACTTTTTATAGCCTGATGAAATTTTTATGCTCAAAATCTTGATTTAAGTAGTCATTTATTTGGACAATTAAATTTCAATAGAATCCCCTAACGAGATCATGTTGTTGTCATCTGCGGAAGATCCTAAGTCACTAAACACTGAGAATGCAGAGCCCTAGATGTCAATGCTAGAGTAGCCCTTTCCAGAGAGGAGAATGCTGGAGACGACGGAGCCCATTGACCATCGCAAACTCGGACAGCGTGTGACACCTCAAACAACAGAGAACCCACTTGCATCTGCAGCCCACGAACACATCTACTGGAGGTGCAGTGTTGCAACTAACCCATGAAGCCTTGCTTAGCATTCACAAAGGATGCATCCGCCAGAGTTGTAGCTAAAGTAATTGCACAACATGCTATTGAGCATCCACATTTTTGGGTCCCCTTTTTCCTCACAAAGAAGTTGAGAAGCCTTCTTAAACTCAAAGGGAATAGAACCGAAGCCCAAAATGAAAACTTGAGATGACTTCTCCTCAACCTGAATAGTTTGTCTGCCAGGCCTTTCTTCTAGTCAATAATTCCAAACAAAAGACCTATGCAGCTCAATCTATCCCTCGAACTGCAACACCTAAGCGTGCACTCATGGAGGCAAGGACCACTACAAGAAAATTCATCTTTCATGGCATTAACTTGGTGAAATTTTACAATATAATGACATAAAAAAGTATTATGGTGATAGTTATAAAAAATAACACTATAATTTAATATTTAGTGATATTTAATTATTGAATGACAAATAAAATAGTGATATTTAATTAAAAAGACCAAAATAAATGTATTTCAAAGGCATTTAACTAGTGTTACTAATTCTTTTTAAGAAAATGCCACTAATATGTAAGTTATGGTGTTATTTGAAGAAAAATTTCATAAAGCATTTAGTGGCACTAAGTTAATGGCATTTACAGTGTATGACATGCAAAAAAAAAAAAATAGTGATGGTTATAAAAAAATGTTACTATAATAAAATATTTAGTGGCATGTGATTATTAAATGACATATAAAATAGCAACATTTGATAAAAATACCAACAAAAATATAATTTGAAGGCATTCAACTAGTGCCACTAATTTTTCTTAAAAACAAGTCGCCCATATTTATTTATGGTGGCACCTAAAAAAAATGCCATAAAATATTTAGTAGCACTAACTTAATGACATTTGATAGTATAATGATATATAAGAGTAATATGGTGATAATTATTGAAAAATGTCATTGTAATACAATATTTAGCGGCATTTGACTAATAAGTAACAAAGAAACAGTAACATTTAATTGAAAATGCCAACATTAATATATTTGCAAAGCATATAAATAGTGCCACTACTGTTTTTTTAAAAAAATGCTATTCATATTTATTTATGGTGCTATTTATAAAAAATACCCTAAATTATCTAGTAGCACTAATTTAACACCGTTTTACAATATAGTGTTACTTGATAGTAATTGATTAATAAATATTATAAAAACATAAATTTATAGAAATTACTAACATAACTATATGTTAAACGCATCTAACTAGCAACACTACTTTTTTCTGAAAAAAAAAAGAGAAAAACATAACTTATAATTTAGTTATGGTGCAACATGAAATAAATATCACATAAAAATAGATAAAGTATATATAGTTATCAATAATATTATTGATTGTAAAATATGCATTTTATATCTTATCATAATAGATTGATTAAATTAACTACTTAAATATAATTTTAATGCATCGACTAAATTAATCATATTTTTCAAGACGTATAAAAAACTAAGTTTTTGCCTTTTCTTTTTCTCCTTACCTATAAATTGTATTTTTGAATATTTTCTATTTCTAAATTTAATGTCTCAAACTTTTTCAAATATATTATTTAATATAGTGATTTCCAACATATATTTAAATCATTGAGAAAATATGCTTTTAAAGTATAAGAATATAATAATATTTTTGAATATTTATAATGAACATTTAGTGGGTAGCTTGGCAGTAAACTCATATTTTTTCAAATAAAATATCGCAGGTTTGAGTCTTATACAGAGCAATAGGAGAATGTTGGAGTCTCACAATATGGCTAATGGTGGTAGATTAAGATGTCATTCAAAGAAATTTTTTTGCCATTTAATTTAGCATGTTATTTAATTAATTTTTATGGCATGTTATTATGTCATCGAAAGGTATTTTTTGTGGCATTTTAATATTACTATATGGGGATTGATTGACAATAGAAGAGCTTATAAATAGAATTAATTAATTTATGAGTAGAATAGGAATATACCTGCTTGCCTGAGGTAGTCAGTTGAGTGGTACAACCTTATCCATAATTTAGTTAACTTACATAGGAATATAGTGAATTGAATAAATTAGGAATTTGATTGTGGGTAATCCAGAAGATGGTCTAATTGCATAAGACTCAAAACTAATAACTTCTTATTAATTTCATAGGGAGAAAAGTTTGTAATCAACTCATTCAACTGATAAAATCATAATTCTAGGCTTCAATATCCTAATAGAAACCTTAATCAATTTATTTTTTCTTATTTTCATTAATTTAGTTGTAATTCCTACATAATTTATTTTTGTTTGAATAAAATAAGTATGTGAGAAATTAGTAATTAGTAGCAAATAATATAGTTCCTTGTAGGGCTGATGCTCTTTTCATCACTTTATTACTTGTTACAACACTTGCATTTGTGTGATTGGTTGCATTATTTATTTTGCACATCAACAAGTTTTTGATGTCACTATGAAGGAGCTAAAATTATTTTGTTTCTACTAATATTAGTTTTAAGTGCCAAGTTTTAATTCGAACTTTTTCTTTCTTTTTTATTTTATTTTATTTTATTTTATTTTTTGGAATCTTTGCAATTATATGTAGGATAATCAAGAGCTAGAATTAGTGTCGTTTAATCCAAAAATTGAGAGAACTTTGCAAAGAAGTAGGCAAGCACTTTAACAAATGAATGAGGATACTGCAAAAATGGCAAAAGAAGATGGATATCTAGGGATATTATCTTATCCCACAAATTCAAGGCTTTCAAACAAGAATTGCTAGACCATTTGTTTAGATCAATAATTTTGAGATCAAGTTGCCATCATTCAGATGATATAGAGTTTGATACAGTTTAGGGGTCTCCAACAAAAGATCCGAATGCTCATTTAGGTAACTTTTTGGAGATTTGTGGCACCTTCAAATAATATGGAGTTTCTCACGATGCAATCTGATTGAGGATTTCCATTTTCACTATAGGACAAAGCAAGGAGTTGGTTGTCATCCTTACCATCAAGATCCATTGCCACATAGAAAGATTTAGTGCAGAGATTCTTGGCTAAGTTTTTTCCACCCATACAAATAATCAAGTTGAGGAATGAAATTACTTCCTTTGTCCAATTTGATTAGGAAATATTTTATGAGGCATGGAAAAGATATAAAGAGATGCTCAGAAAATGCCATCATGATGGATTGAGAAAGTGGCTTCAAGTGCAAACATTCTACAATAGATTGCCAGCACAGACTAGAGGAATTGTTGATGCTACTACAAAAGATACACTTATGTGGAAAAAGATCAAAAAAATATTTAAGTTATTCAAAAAGATGGTAGCCAACAGTTATCAGTAGTCAACTGATAGATTAACTTGACCAAACAAAGCTGCAGGAATTTATTAGGTGAATGCTACTACATCTTTAACTACATAAATAGAAGCCTTAATAAAGAAGTTTGACACATTTGCGAGTCTGGTAACTAAGCTAGCACAACAAGTTCGAGCAATATAGAGACAATTTATTACTTGCGATATTTGTGGAGATGCGCATTCGAGTGATCAGTATCAGCATACTTTGGAATCAATGCTATTTGTTAAGAACTTTAATAGTAATAAAATAACCCATACTAAAATACCTATAATCCTGGATGGAGGCAACACCCCAATTTTTCATGGAACAACAATCAAGGACAAACTTCAACTCCTAAACTACCACTGCTAGAATTTTAGCAATAAATAAAGTCACCAACTCAAGAAAAGAAGCCATCATTAGAGGAGATGTTTGTGCAGTTCATGATAAAAACTGAGGCAGCAATTCAAATTCAATTAGCTTCAATCAAAACACTAGAAATGAAACTAGTCGGTACATTAAGTATGAGAAAACAAGGAACTTTGTCAAGTGATACTAAGATAAATCCTAAACAAGAAGGAAACGAACATTGCAAAATAGTTACTCTAAGGAATGGATAGGAGTTGCAAGAAATTCTAAAGGTACCTCAAGTCTTAAAGAAGTGGAAAAACCACAAGTAGTTGAGAAAGAAAGGGAGTTAGTTCAAATGATTGGGTCTAAAACCATCACACCACCTCATTCTTTTCCTCAAAGGCTTAGGAAGCAAAACATGGATAAACAATTTTAGTGATTTGTGGAAGTTTTCAAGAAACTCCAAATTAACATTCATTTAGCTAAGGCTCTAGAACAAATGCCAAGTTATGTGAAGTTTATGAAGGATATTTTATCCAAGAAAAGGCATTTGGGATAGTTTGAAATAGAAACTTTAATAGAGGAATGTAATGCAATTATCCAAAAAAAGTAACCACCAAAACTTAATGATCTAGGAAGTTTCACAATTCCATGTCCAACTAGAACTCACTTTTCAGGATGTGGACTATGTCATTTGGGAGCAAGTATGAATTTGATATCATTCTCCATTTATCAGAAAGTCGGACTTGGAGAATTCAAACCACCAATGTGACCTTGCAATTGACGAATAGATAATATGGCTAATGGGAGTAATTGAAGATATTTTAGTTAAATTTGATAAATTTATTTTTCATGTAGATTTTATTATTCTATATATGGAGAAAGATTGTGAGGTACCAATTATTCTTTGGAGGCCATTTTTAGCCACAGGTTGAGCTCTTATTGATGTACAAAAAGGTGAGTTGACTATGTGAGTTCAAGATCAAGAGGTAAAATCAAATGTTCTTAAGGCTATTAAATATCCCAATGCATCTGATGATTGTTTTGCAGTTAGTGTTGTAAATAGTCTTACAAGAAATATTTTTCAAAATATCCAACATGCTGGTCCTCTTGAAGTAGATTTACTTACTTTGGTGGATATAGACGATGCAAAAATCCAAGAATTCCTAAATTTCCTAGAAGGCCCAATAAAGATTACTAAGTAACTAATATTTGAAGCTTTAGATATATCCACTTCCTCAGAAATTCTGAAGCCATCTTTTGAACAACCACATACTTTAGAATTAAAACCTCTTCCTGATCACATACAACATTCTCATTTGGGAAATTCTTCTATTTTAATTATTATTTCATCTTTATTGTTTGATGAGTAGGAAGATAGATTGTTGAGAGTATAAAATGAGCATAAAAAAGCACTTGGATGGACAATTGCAGGTATTAAAGGAATTAGCCCTTCATTTTGCATGAAAAAATCCTAGTTGAGGACAATCACGAGGGCTCCATTGAATATCAAAGAAGATTGAACCCTATAATGATAGAAGTAGTGAAGAAGGAAACCATAAAGTGGCTTGATGCAAGTATTATGTATCCTACCTCATATTGCTCATGGGCAAGTCTAGTCCAATGTGTACCAAAGGACAAAAAGCATGACCGTGGTGAAGACTGACAATAATGAGCTTATTTCGATAAGAATAGTTATTAGATGGTGAGTGTGCATGGATTATAATAAGTTAAACGAAGCCATGTGAAAAGATCACTTCTCCTTGTCTTTTATTAATCGGATACTGGATAAGTTGGTAGGAAAGGAATATTATTACTTCTTAGATGATTATTCAAGATATAATCAAATTGCCAGAACTCCAGGAGATTAGGAAAAGACAACATTTACTTGTCCATATGGTACTTTCACTTTTTGGAGAATGCTTTTTGGCCTTTATAATGCACTAGCTACTTTCTAGAGATGTATGATGGCAATCTTCATTGATAAGATAGAAAATTTCCTTAGAGTATTTAAGGATGATTTTTCAGTTTTTGAAAATTCTTTTGATGAATATTTGAATAATCTTGCTCTTGTTTTAAAAAGATATGAAGAAACTAATCTTGCTCTAAATTGGGAGAAATGTCACTTCATGGTACAAAAAGGAATAGCTCTTGGACACAATGTCTCTAGCAAAGCAATTGAAGTGGACAAGGGAAAAATTGAAACAATTGACAAATTTTCACCCCTATCATCGGCGAAAGATATTCACAATTTTTTAGGACATACAAGTTTCTATAAGCATTTCATTAAAGATTTTTCAAAAATTTCGAAACCCCTATGTAATCTTCTAGAAAATATAGGCCTTTTAATTTTAATGATAAATGTCTTAATGTTTGCAATGAATTGAAAATGAGACTTGTATCTGCACCTATCATTGTTGTGTTTGATTGGAATTTACCTTTTTAACTTATGTGTGATGCTAGTAACTTTGCTGTTGGTGATGTTTTGGGCCAATGCAAGAAGAAGATCTTTCATTTAATATATTATACTAGCAAAACACTAACAGGTGGCCGGTAAACTACACTTCCATAGAGAATGAGCTATTGGCTGTAGTATTTGCCTTCAATAAGTTTTGTCCATATTTGGTAGGGACCAAGGTAATAGTATACATAGACCATTCAACTATTAGATATTTAATGGAGAAGAAGAATGCCAAGCTAAGATTAATTATATGGGTGTTGTTGCTATAAGAATTTGATCTAGAAATTCGGGATAGTAAAGGTTCAAAAAATCAAATCACTAGTCACTTGTCAAGGTTAGTAAGTAGATAAATTATATATAGAAAAAGACAATGATCAATGAAACATTACCAGATGAGTAGTTATTTGTCGTATAGAAGAAAGTGATTCCACGGTATGTAGACTTAGTAAATTATGTAGCTAATGGAATCTTCCACCTAGAAATTAACACTCAACAAAAGAAAAAATTTCTCTCACTGTTAGGAAATATGTCTGGAATGAGCCGTTCCTATTTAGAATTTGTTCATATCAAAAACTTAGGCATTGTATCTCATAAGAAAAAGTGAGAAACATACTTGAGCATTGCCATTCATCTGCATATGGAGATCATTATCAATGTAATTGCACTATAGCAAAGGTTCTTCAGTCATATTTTTATTCTTTATTTAAAGAGGCTTATACGTTTGTTGAAATGTTGTGATTGGTGTCAAAGAGTAGGAAATATTTCTAGGAAGAATGAGATGCCACTAAATGCAATCTTAGAAGTTGATTATTTGATGTGCGGGGTAATGATTTTATAGCTCTTTTTGTACCACATTTTGGGAATCTCTACATTCTTGTGGGGGTTGATTATGTCTCCAAATAAGATGGAAGTTGTTGCTGTACCAACTAATGACTATAAAGTTGTAGCGAACTTTTTGAAAATGAATATTTTTACTCGTTTTGGTACATCTAGAGCTATTATTAGTAATGGAGAAAGGAATTTTTGTAATAGACATTTTGATAATAGCCAAATACGGAGTAAAACACAAAATTGCCACACCTTATCATCCACAGACAAGTGGTCAAGTTGAAGTTTCAAATAGAGAAATTAGAAGAATTTAGGAGAAAAAAGTAGGTGCCACTCTAGAAACGGTTGATCTAAGCAATTAGAAGATGCATTGTGGGCATATAGGATAGCTTATAAAATTCCTATTGGATTGTCACCTTACAAATTAGTGTTTGGGAAAGCATGCCATCTATTGGTAGAATTGGAACATAATGTTTATTGGGCTATAAAGAAATTGAATTTTGACTCTCAAGCTGTGGGAAAGGAAAGATTATTGCAATTGAATTAATTAGATGAATTTAGAAGGCAAGCCTATGATAATGCTAAGTTGTATAAGGAAAAAGCAAAGAAGTGGCACAATAGGAAAATTTCAGAGCGTCATTTTGAACCTAGACAACATGTTTTGTTGTTTAATTCTCTTTTGAAGCTGTTTCCAGCAAACTCAAATCACGTTGGTTAAGGTCATTTCATATCACTAAAGTATTTCCATATGGAATAGTGGAGTTGGAAGAAGAAGGAACAAATAACAAATTAACCACTATAGGGGAGGCAATTTTGATCGCCAACGATCCACACTCACCATGATTGATATTAAATAATGCCAGAAAAAGTCAAGCCGATGACTATAAATAAAACGTTTATTGGGAGGCAACCCAAGTTTTATTTTTATTGTTTTAATATTTGTTATTATTTGATTTTTTTCTAATCTTTATTTTCTTTCTATTTTTGATCTAATGCTTTTTTTTTTATTTTGTTTTGCAAGATGAGAAAAAAAAAGTGCACAAGATAGTAGGTGTTGCGCTGGGGCATAAGCATCCTGTACCTCAGCGCAAAGGCATAATGTAAATTTTTGCCCCAAGGTAGTGCACCTTGCACTGGGGCACAACGATTTTGCTCTCGGGCACAAGGTGAGACTCAACTTCACCCATGTTGGATTTATAGTCAAGCCGACGACTATAAATCAGGCGCTTATTGAGAGGCAACCCAAGTTTTATTTTTATTGTTTTAGTATTTTTTATTATTTAATTTTTTTAAATCTTTATTTTCTTTCTATTTTTGATCTAATGCTTATTTTTTTGTTCTTACGTTTTGCAAGAAGAAGAAGGAGAAAAAAGTGCACAAGATAATAGGTATTGCGCCGAAGCACAAGCATCCTATACCTTAGCACAAAGGCATAACGTAAATATTTGCCCCTAGGCAGTGCACCTTGCACTGAGCACAACAATTTTGCTTCTAGGCACAAAGCGAGACTCAACTTCACCCATGTGCAGTGGTCCTTGCACTTGGGTGCAAGTATATTACACCTCAGCATAAGGCTAGGCATAATTTCTGCCCCAAGATAGTGAGCCTTGCGCCTGGGTGCAAGGATTTCGCACACTACTTAGATCAGTAACTTTGTGCTAAGGCGCAAACATCATGTGCCCCTACATGGGTTAGGATTTTAATTTTAGAAAAAAAGTTAAGGTTTTTGAAATTTTTTCTTCCTTCCCAAAACCCTCATTTTCCCTTTTTCTTTTCTTATTTCTCCATCTTCAAGTCTCTTTCACCTTACCCATTCTTTTTACCATCACCCACCACCAACCATCACCATATCTACCAACTACTCACCACTGGCAACCACTACTCGCCACTGGTGACCATTCCCACTAGTGCAATCACCATTTTCCCTTTTTCTTGGGTTTCTCTTTTTGGTACTTTAGAGTCATAATAAGTGAGTTGTTTGCATGGTTACTTTAATAATCTTTCTTTAGATTTGGATGCTTTTGTGAGTTACATGAGTAAAATAATGGGATTATTGATTGAACTTTGTTGATTGTAATTGATTGATGGGTAAAAAGTAATTTATGAAAATCTTGTGGGTTTTTGTTGAGACTGCTACCATAATGTTTGATTAGGCTACAAAATTTGTATGGTATTAATCTAATAGTTGGGATTTCTTTAAGTTTCATCTTGCCATGTTTTGAATTGTTGATGTTTAGACATTGATTTTTTAGATTTTTTGGCATTACTATATTGAAGTACTCACTAAATATTATCATACAATGGTGACTTTAATTTGGCTACTATATTGTTGGCCTATTAAGTGAAGCATTAAATATAAGTAAATTTGGTATTGAATTGTTGAATATTTTGGTACAAACAGTCCTTGATAAAATTGAAATTTAGTTAGATAGATTTATTTAGTGGAACTGATAAATTTTTTGTAACTTGTTATTTTGAGATTTTGAATTGAGGCTTTAGTGTTATTATTATTTGGAATGATGTTGTTCGATTATTTTTATGGTAGTAGTTATGAGTTGAAATAGCAATTGAGTGGCACCTAAAACAAGCAGAAAACAAAATAAGATGGATGTCTCTATCAGTCGACAACCAACTTTTGATACCACTCGATTTGTTTCATCAGCTAAGGTAGAGATACTTTCAGCAAACATACTTTATTCACAAGTTACCATGCATCAACCATTAAGGAAAGAGGTTAAGGGAGTACTCACGCCATGATCCTACTAGGAGTTCAACTATAGCAAAGAACGGTTGGCAAAAGTTTGTTAGCACACCAAATGGGAAGTTAATCTAGTAGCAAGGGAGTTCTACAATAATTTAGTATTCAATATTGGAGATAAGGTATTTGTACAAGGTAAACATGTGTCCTTCTCTCACAAAGCAATCAATGCAATTTTTGAGACACTTAACATTGATAGTGACGATGAGTTCCAACAATTTCTAAAGACAGACATAGATATAGAAGTAGTGAAAAGTCATCTCTATAATCACACTGTCAACTGGAAGACAAGAGCTAATAATCAATATAGGCACTTCTTGAGAATAGGTTCATCCCAAAAGAGCTATCATTTGTTCAAATTCATTTATGCCCATTTGTTACCAGTTTCCCATTATAGGATATCACTAGAGAGTGAGCTCTTTTATTATATGTTATACATCAGATAATCCCTATTGATATCAGACTAATTCTTAACCCTATAATTCAGAAGGTATCACCTAGTGGCATATGAGATAGCCTAGTATGTTCGCATTTGATTTTAGAATTATATGCTACATTAGGGATTTAATAGGAACCAAGTCAGGAAATACTACATCTCAAGCAAAAACCTAACGTAAGCACCTAACATTCTCCTTCCATCTTCACTTCTTAGAGTTAAATCTAACCTCGATCGCAATGTGAATTGGGTCGCCCTTCTTGACATTTCAATCTTTATGATTCCACTTGAAAATCTGCCTAAATCCTGCAATAGATATCTTATGAAATTTTCCTAAGTCCTCTCTAATGATGGCAATGCAAAATTTTTCTAAGTTTACGATAAAGTGCCACACCAAGGATGCTTCTACATGACGCCCATATGCTTCTTTGCATAAACACATGCACATCCTTATAAGGAAGCTCACCCTAAAACCCACACTACCATGTGCTTTCCTGGCACAACACCTTATTATTAACATTGTAACAACACTCAAAATATTTCTAAGTCTATGGATGACTAGCAAGACCTTCTTAAACTTCTAAATGTAACATTTATCTAAGTCTTTAGGTGAATACTTTATTAAAACTTTGTCAAATCTCCTAATACACGCCATTAGGTATACCTTCAATAATCTATTAAATTAGTGATATCATTTGTTTAACATAAGATAAAGACAAAGATAAAAGTTTCATGCGAAGAACCCTTATGTATTTTCCTGCTATTATATTATCAATGATGGTAGAAAAGAATAAGGGAGGGGAATCACTACTTTTAGAGGAAAATAGAGAACATAGGAGAGAGAGACGTGGATGAGAGAGACTATGGCAGACAACAAGAAACAAATTTCTCAAATAATAAAAATTAAGAAAAAACCTAAATTTGAGAAATCTTCATCAATTTAGATTGTTGGAGAGTGCACACAAAAATCAAACTTGAGATGAAGAATTCAAACTATAAAAGTGGTGGGTGGAGATTGATTCATAAAATGGAAATAGGATTTAGCACTTTTAATTGAGTTCTTGTTCACACAATTAAAGAGTGAATCCCGACTTTATTTTAGAATAGGGAATACAAACAAAAATTATTCAAATGAGTTCTAGAATCAAAATTAAAAATAGGTTTGAGTATTTAAATCCAGTTACCCGATAAATGAAAAATTAAGAGCCTGTTTGGTTTTATTTTCAAATTTCATTTTCCCATTTTCTATTGGGTAAATGGCACTTCATTCCCTTAAATTTAATTGTTTTAGCACATTACCCCTCAAATGATAATGTAAAGCCATTTTACCCCTAAAGTTAGAGTCATTGAAACACATTGCCTCCCAAATATAAATTATGGCAGTTCATGTAGCTAGAGGAAAAAGCTATTCTTGTCATTTCCACTTTTCCCCACCTTTTCAGTATATTTGTGGGACATTTACGTAATGCATAGTATATATATTCTCTTAAGAGGGCTATTAGTTTATAAAGGGCATTTTTTTGTTAAACTATTTAATTATGTGTGTAATCGAAAAATTGAATTGGTTGTCAGCCAAAAAAGGGGGAAAAATATGTAGTATGTGAGCACTTCTTGCTCATTCCTTCATAATCAACACCATCATGAT
The DNA here is from genome assembly GCA_014898725.1 of Jacaranda copaia. Taxonomy (NCBI): domain Eukaryota; kingdom Viridiplantae; phylum Streptophyta; class Magnoliopsida; order Lamiales; family Bignoniaceae; genus Jacaranda; species Jacaranda copaia. The sequence goes on from JACGDI010005827.1 coordinate 374,573, forward strand.
TTGGAGGAATGATAAAGTTAATAATTTTGATTCTTTAAAGGTTGATTGGATTATTTTAGTATTACTATAATGAAACATAAGCTTTACTATTTTTAGAAAATATCTTTTATAAAGTAAGAAAAAATTATTTTAAAGTAATAATAAGATTAATGATTTTATTTCTTTAATTTTGTTGGCTAAGCAATTTTGTCAGACAACAAAATGAATTAATCATTTAAAAATGTCATTTACGGCACAATTATCATCCTGGCCACATGAATGAAAAACTAAAAATGTTTCTAACTAAAATACATGCACTAAAACTCGTTCAATTATATTCAATAAACAATTAATTCTCTAAAAAATAGAAAAAGGCAAACGAGTTAATTGAAGGTAAGAAACGAATAATAACCCCAATATCCTATTGTTATTGGTCGATAGATTTCTTTATTTTTTAGTTGAAAAATGTAAAAATGACGAGTTGTTGGGTTCCCATTTTCCTTTTTTTGGAGCAAAAAAAGTTGGGAAAAAATGAAAATGACAAAAATAACATTTTCTTCAACCATATGATATGCCACAAATTATATTTGAGGAGCAAATTATTCTAATGACTCTTAAATTGAAAGGGTAAAGTGGCTTCAAGTTATCTTTGGGGGATAATATACCAAAAGAATTAAATTTTCGGGGGTGAAGTGCCATTTACCCTTTTCTATTATTTCAAAATTGAAACACACAATTTCTTATACAATTTCACTTTTAACATATTTTTATTTTTAAAACATTTCTCTAATAACATATATATTTTCTCTAAACAAACTATATGTATTCTCTCTCTAATATCATTGTTACTATATCTCTCACACTACAACCTACTAAACTCAATATAATAATTATTTTTCCAACAATCTATCTAAATATAAATTCATTTTTACTAACTTATTTTTAAATTTTAAGAATTATAAAAATAGAAAATGAGAATGAATGCTAACAACCTGTTTGGTTTCATTTCTAAGGCCCATTTTCATTTTCATCAAATAATAAAAATTGGAAACAAATACTTTTTCTCAGTACATTTTCTTCTCAAAATTATTTCTAAGTCTACCCTATTATCCTATTATATATCAATCAAATTCAATTTTAATTTGACATAAAGTAATTATTATTATTTTTAAATTAATAAAATATATATTTTTTAAAAAATAAATATTTTTAAATATAAAAAAATTTAAATTACCCTACTTTTCAACCCGATAACCTGTCTAATCTTCATTTTTCAATATTTCATCTAAATATATCTTAATTTTTATTTTTATTTAATAATTAACTTTTAAATTTTTAAAAATAATTAAAAATAAAAATAACCTTTGAAAATAAAACCAAAAACCGTAAACGAGCCATAATTCTTGGTATTTGTATTTGGAATTTGGACACCGGCGTCGCTCGGGTGATTCTTTCTTTATATTAAAACAAGGGCAACGACAGAGCCGTTGACTTTAACGTCGCCGTCACCACTTGCAGGTCTCCTTTAACGAGGACATGGAAGCGCCTCTTGGTAAAGAAGTGAACAGTGCAGACCAGACAGCCAACGAAAATCCGCCGCGTGCCGTTGCTTCTCCTTATTTGTCCTTAAACTAAGGTTTTATTTAATTATATTTTTCCAAAATAATATCTTTTCTAAAAAACATATCTAACAATATTTTTATTTTCTTTATAAAATGAACATTCTTCAATAAATATGCATATTATATATATTATGTATATTTTTTATTATTTTAATATTAAAAAAATTATTTCACTTTATTTTTATTTTAAAAATTGAACAAAAAAAGTATTAATTTAATTGTTACAGTAAAAAATATTTTTTTCAAAAATATAAATAAATATATAAAAAATTAACTTTCATATTCACTAATAATTCATACTTTTAAAGCACATTATAAATACGTAATAAAATAAAAAAAAAAAAAAAAAAAAAAAAAAAAAAAAAAAAAAAAAAAAAAAAAAAAAAAACAACAACCAAACACTAGCTAAACGTGTCTCTCAATTCTTCGTGTCATTTCCAATCGGATTCAAGTAAAAAATTATATTCTTTATCAGAAGACATAAAAAGAGCCAGTCCAAGTCCGGCCCCACCTTCAATTTTGCTTTCTTTCCCTTGTGATTGAAAGCCTTTATATTTTTCGGCACTCTCGCAGTATTTGATCCCTGAAATATCTGAACCCAAGCAAGGAATATATACCAAAATCCATAAATGGGAAATGCTCTAAGATTCTTGTGCGGCGAATTCGGCCTACCTGCTGCAGACTCTGATTCGATCGGCCACCACGGCGTCACCGCCGAAACTGTCGGCGTTTCGGCACTGGCCCATGATCTCTATAACTTTGAAATCACCAACCAGGTACCCTTTTCGTTCTCAATTTCAAATTTAAGCAAATGAATTGTTCTTTTTCCTTGATTCTTGAGAAAGGAAAAATTCATGTGTTCATGTTTTGAGCATGATCTGTGCGTTTGAGTTATTCCGAAGTGATGATTTTGGGTTTTCGAATTTCAGGTTCCTCAAGAACTCAATAAGCATGTTGTCTCATCCAAAAAAACTCAGGCCAACTGGTAATCACTGGATATAGCTTTACATCCAAGTTACATTTAGTTTCGTGTTTCCTTGCGGAGAATTAACTGATTTCTGAAGTTAAATGTCCGCAGAATTGAACTGATGAGCAAAAAAAATGGACGGAATTATGCCCTTTGCTTAATTAGTACTCTGTCTGTTTTTCCGGTTTGATTAATGCGATTTTGATGAAAATAAAGGTACAAGAAACTTTCTGAGGCGTGGAGAGAAACAAAACCACCCCCCAAAACACCTGAAGAAGTTTCAAGGCTTGTAATTCAGACATTGAAGAGACATCAGAAGGCAGATGTCGAGGTATTAATATAAGCTTTAAGCTCTTTATCTACTTAATAGAATGATGCCAATGTAAAATATCTCCATAATTTCTGGAGACTTGTGCCCCTTCACTTCAATGAAGCTCTTAATGTGACCCAAATTGATAATACCTAAGACAAGCTCTTAATGAACAATTTCTCACCCCTTAAAGAGCATGAGTTACATGTTTAAGAATTAATAAGTTTAGTGTTTATTTAGTGTAGAAAATGTAATAACTATATGTTATGACTGATCAGTTAGTGGGGGAAACTTAAAAGGTTTTCTTGATAAATCAACAAAGAAAAATAATATTGCAGGTCCTAGCTTGGGATATATATATATATATATATAAGCAATAAGCAAGACATATCCATTAATTTAGAAAAAAGGCATAAGAATCTCTTAGGTTAGAAGATACTTTCAAAAAATATGGTTGACGTGCAATCAGGTGATGGTAAAGATGTTATAGCTCAAGAGCTACCAATCAACAATCAAGCATGGCTGGAGGTATTGTTTCTGCTTAATCTCTTATAGCCAAATTATAATCTTGATTGCTTTATCTTATAGGGATTATTGACTTTTTATGGTCTTCCTCTACCACATACTTTGGTTGAGCTCACTGATGGCGTCCCTCCATCACAACCACATGGACTCAAATTTGAATTGCATACTCTACCTGTAAGAAAATATTTTCTTAAAACTTGTCCGAGAAATGAATCAGTAATTTTTCACTTTCATTGCCAAATTTTTTTATTAAGTATGCAACGACATATAGGTGGATGCAAAGGCTGTAGCAGATGGAGATACAATAACTGTATATGTTAGCACGGCAGATGCAAGAGAGTCTTCAAATGTTCCTAAAGAAGTCCAAGTTGCAGCTGTTGAAAGATCCAAAGCTCGTGCTCAGAAGAATTATGATAGGGCAGATGAACTTCACAGACAAATCATTGATTCAGGATATAGGTTGAATGGTTTTTGATGTAATTTCTTGTATTAGTGTGTTTTTCTGTAAAGTAAAAACTATGCTGACAAGTGCTCATCCTGCAGGGTAATACAAGTCCAAGACCAGGAGATTCTTGCAAGAAAATACCGAATAAGATTAAGGTTGTAAGGAACTGCTAATGGCATTGAAATGCATCTGATGTTTCTGGGATAATGAAATTTAGATTGAAATGTAACAGAGGGATTGATGCACCAGAGGGCAAAATGCCATTCGGGCAACAAGCAAAGGAAGAATTGGCTAAAATTGTTCAGAACAAGAGTTTAAGAATTCTGGTGTTTGATGAAGATCGTTATGGCCGATCTGTAGGAGATGTATATTGCAACGGCATATTTGTGCAGGTTTCGTTCCGTATAACCAACCAATCTTCAATTAACGCTTAAAACTAAAATGTATTTGTATGAATTATAATTAGACTTCTGAATTCTCAATCTCTGGATGTAGGAATCAATGCTTAAGAAGGGGCTAGCATGGCATTACAAAGCCTACGATCAACGCCCAGAGCTGGACAAGGTTGTCCCTTTTCATACCAATACTTGTGTGGTAATTTTCAGCTATTTCAGTCATCTCGTTTCCTAATGTCTGCTTGTGAATGTAGTGGGAGAAAGAGGCTCGGGCAAAGCGGGTTGGATTATGGTCTTCGTCGAATCCTGAGATGCCATGGGAATGGAGAAAGGACAGACGTGAAGGCAGATAACCTGAAACTGACAGAATATGGGAAACTGCGAACAGTAATATCCAGAATGTGATGAATAATTCTTCAGGCATCCGAAAATTTGGCAAGATTCAGTCATGAAATCTTAGAAAGTTGTAAGTTATAATTTCCATCTCAACATGTACAAGGCGTTTATGGTACCAAAACAGAAGCGTTCTTTCTTTGAGCATCTATTAGCTTAGCTTAAAAGATTGAAACTTTATCTCCCTCCAAGTTGTTAACGGGCTTGCAAGACCAGAGCTTCTTTGTAAATATAACATCTTCGTGAACTTTTTTAGAAGACTGATTTGCTGTTTGAGTGTATCAAGCAAGTATTCCACTTTTTACTTGAAATGAAGCAAAGCATTCCAGAGCACGAGCTAATAAATGCCTGTAATATTCGACATTGTATTTAGTATTTAGCTTTCTTAAGTCTTGTTTTAATTATGAGTGTTTGTGAATCCTATTGTATGGTTCTAAGCCTACCCCCTTCCTGTATTGTTCATAGCAGATCTACTAACTCGCTTTTATTTTGTTTAACAACCCAAGCTAAATAAGTTATGAAGAAATCAACTATATTTGGTTTTTTAAATTTGAACCAAACAAGCCTTTTGCAGACTCCTAAATCTCTAGGTTACAGAAGAATGCTCTTATTGTTTTATCATTCAACCTATTTTCTTGGAAATTAAGGTTAATACTTCTCTCTTTGCATTCAATTGAGATGGTAAAAACACTACTTTTATTTCCACTGCCCCTTTCTACCCTCCTTTATAAATCAATGCAAGCAAAACTATACAAATGGAATTCTTTAGCACACATTCATTTGAAAAATGCCTTCCCTTGACAAAAACGAAGCTTGGAAGTTGCACCAAGAGAGGGAAAATTACCATCCAAAGGGGCATCAACTGTTTCCTCGGGATTTCTCACATTTGATTTACAAAGTGCTCCATTTGATCAGATTCCCGTGGAGATATCATGCAGATTGCAGAGGGTAAAGACTATATATCTAACTTCCATGCAAAAGGAATTGTTAAGTTTAGAATCCAAACTATAACCTCAATGTATGGTTTCTTACAGTAACCAAAGTCATTACAATTTGCTTAAGAATGAATAAACCAAGCAAAATTGGGAAACAAAGAGATTAAAAGTTGTAATGTTTCTCCCCCAGTGTATGATTCAACATCAACAGGCACAAAGAAACTGTATACAGAAAGACTGTTCACCATAAAATAACAAATACAATCAAAGGCATTTTGGAAGTGAAGTACCTGGTAAAGAGAATTAAGAATAAATTAACTTATTTTAAGCGAAAATGTTGCTATTTGAAATCCTTAGCTTAGCGTCTTTGTTACAGAAGCCTGATAACCACATGCGTCGGGGTAGCAGACAGACACACTGCAGACAGAAAAGCTTCTGTTAGCACAAAGCATGAGCTGATTCCATATTTCCCCAGAACAAAAGGGCTGGTCAGAAAAAGACCAACTCTATTTTAAAATAGGGCAAGTCAATTATGCCATGTTTCTAGCATTACAAATGAGTTCTCAAGCCAGATACAAAAGCAGCCAACTAGTTGGCTCTCAAACAAAATATTAATAGTTTAGAGACTAGCTCAGACAGCACCTCTTTGAAACTGGATTTAACTTGTATCAACAGGTTTCACATGGATAAAGTACCACAATTTTGCTACGTAACCATATCAGAAATTTCTAAAATAAACCCCAACGGAAAAACAAAGGTGAGGCCCTAAACAAATCACTTAAATCAAATGTTATGTCTATCTGTAGGTCAATTTTTTTTTTCCTTTTTTCTAATTTCGCTTATTTAATTTCCTCTCCAAATTAATCTCAAAGATAAAAGTTGTCTACCTGTAACTTTAGCTTCATGTAAGAATAGTGTAATCAAAATTTTCTTCCAAAATATTATCAAAAATACATTTTTAACTTTCTTATAGCAAAGCACACTCCTGAAAAATATTGATTAGCTAAGCTTTTGTTTGGTGCATCAAAGTTCAATAAATTTAATTCTCAAAATCTGTAAGTTTGCATAAGGTGCACATTCTGCATAAAAGCAGACATAAAAGGACAAGTTATAAATATCGTAAAATATCTAAACCAGTCAACTGGTTCCATGGAGCTTTACAGCACGAGGAAATTACCGGATTTCGAATGTTTGATTACCACTATTTCAGTACTTCATCCAACATGTTCTATGACAATCAAACCAGTTACTCAATTAGCTAAATTTCAAAAAACTGAGTTACCAAGTTTTAACTTTTAGCAACAAAAACAGAAGACTGCTGATTCAGTGCTTC
>JACGDI010005827.1:381607-393392 GCA_014898725.1 Jacaranda copaia
TTTTTTTTTTTTTTTTTGAAATAGTCATTTTAAAGAAAATCAGAATTTGTATGAAGTAAAAATTATAGTTTGGCATAAGGAAACACTTACACGTGAGTTGGTCAAGATATAGTGCGATTAAAAAAGCCCTGAGAACCACTTTGAGATGATTCAGGCATATCTAGCATATGTAGCCAGAAGAAACTAGTTAAGAAAATTAATGCAATTAATGCTAAGGTACATCTAAGGAAGGAGGTTAAGCTAAGTTCAAATGAAATGAAATAAATTTGTCATTTGACATTGGACAAGGGTCCTAATAAAGGGAAAAGATTACAAGTAGATGTTGGATGAAACTAGATTGCTTTCAGAAAGATAATTGAAATACTTGAAAAGGTTGGACCTATGGGCCTCTGCCTTTTGCTTTATTGTAATTTTACAAAATTGCCACAAGGGCCAAGAATTGTAACACCCATCATTTGATCACTATTCCAAGACCTCTTACACCGGTGCAGTGAGGGTAAAGCAAAATCTTCATTCTGATAAAAACCTTGTTTACTAGTATTGGTTTAAGGATTGAAATCATACAGTTACTTACATCAGCTAGCTTGATGAACATATTAGTACGTATTGCAACATCAAACAAATGAGATAAAGAAGATTCCAGCATTTACATCCAGAAATGCAAGACTAGAAGGGTAAGAATGGAGTTAACAATTTCCAGCAAGACCAATTCACCTTATATAGTGAAAATATCAGGATCTCCACATTCTAGACAACCATGCAATCAAATTTTAGCTAACTGAAGACCAGGTGGTAAATGCAAGAAGTCAGAACCAGATAATTACAAAATATTACCTAGATGAAGTTCAATTGAAAGAAAAATTAACCCCAACCATGCAGTGTCATCATAAATACACAGATGGCACCCAAATGAGACAAAAATTGAGCATTTTACACTTCAACCATGCAAAGATCTCTTTAATGCTTCTCTCCAAAATATTAAAACTATACATTATGTGGTATATGCGGACTTCATCGCATGGATCTCTGTCAAATCAAAAATGTTCAGCACATTTTGTATTTCAAGAACCTATTGGTACCTAATGTCTAATGATAGAGTTTTACACAAAAATCACTGGCTAAAAGTATTCAACACAATTTATTCATTCATGTCTCTTGTATGCGTGTCTGTCATTGTGTGCACAATGACCTAACTGTAGAAAGTTTGAGGATTAATGAGGGTACCACAGGCAATGTATAGGTGATGATTTGATATAAGACCAGCACCTCTAGCTATGGATGAATTAAAATTAATATGCTCTAGTCAGAATAGCCATCCAGAAAACACACACACACAAGGGGAAAAAAGAAAAAAAGAAGAAGAAGAAAAGAAAAGAGAAGGATGTGGTTTCATTTGCTACATAGACAAGGTCAATAGTTGAACTGTGCATTCCATTTTCCTTTATTTCAGGAATTATTATCTGACAATAGTGCATAATTATAAATTAAAGACAGGAAGCAATGATTCATAAACATAGAGCAGAACAGATTCCAATAACTTTCAATAATTGAGGTAAACTCAATTCAATTAATTTAGTAATGTGGTGCGGTAACCAGACGACAAGAATAGAATCAGCTCACCTTTGCCATTGTTTATGTTACCAACATAAAACACATCTTATCCTATTTGGCATCTTCCTTTGCATCATCCGAATCTGAATCACTTGCATTATAACCTAGAGCAAAAACAAGAATCAAATCAAGAAAAAGAAACAAGAAAGAGTAAATAGATGAAACTAATAACATTTAAGTAGATTAAAACAAATGGATCAGATACCTGGATGCTTATCCCCTACTTTCCATACTGAAGACCGACTCTTTGAGGCCCTATTAATCCATGCTCTTCCCTAAAATCAAAAGCGATGAGAAATTAAACTACTTCCACAAGCCATACATATAAACTCAAAGCAGAATCCTGCAATGCCAATCAAAGAAACTAATACTCCAATGGTTTTTTCATTCATAAACTTAACAAATCATACAGAATCCTCCCCTCTCCCCCACACAAAAAAAAAAAAAAAAGAAACGTAAAAGAAGAACATTGAGAAAAATATTAAAAAAGAGGAAAAGCTTGTCCTGTAAATTTCACTTCCTATCACAGATAATTGCACTCAAAACTAAAAGATCTCATGTTAGAAAAAGTTGATAGAAAAAAGACAATCAAGATACAGATGAAACTGATACTAGGAAACCTTGTTATTGGAACTCCTCATTTCCTAGCCCCATTAAAACAGCAATCATCACTTTGACCATTAAAAATTCTTGCCACACAAATTCATAAAGAACGCAGAAATATCAAAACTTTAAGAATTCGACAAACTAACCAAACAAAGAAAACAAGAAAAATTAACCCGAAAAAGCAGAAATTAAAGAATCAAAAATACCTTCTGAGCATCTCTTGCGACCCCATATCCGCTATAGTACATCTGGCCCACAAGCACCTGCATGGAAATATCACCATTCTTGGCCTCTTTGAGTGTATCTTGGAACCACCGCTTGACGCAGTCATCCACCACTTCTGCAAGCGGCATCCTCTGCCGGCGCTGCGAGTTCTCCACCGCCTCCATGTTCCGAGCGTTTAGACTTAGCTGGTGGTGAGACCCGGCGGGGTCAGGCGAAGAGATGGGTCGGGCCTTGGAAACGGGCTTCAATTGGGCGGGGCGGCGGGGCCTGCTGTTGGTGGAGGTGATGACCCGAGCAAATTGTTGGAGTTTTAGAACAGATGGAATTGATTTTCCCATAAACACCAAAAACAAGGTAATGGGAGTGGGATAAACGATAAAGGGTTTTAAATTGTTTTCCTTATTTTAGAGTAATCTACTTCTTCCATTTGGTTTCTTTAATTTGGACAATGTTGTTTTGCATTTTAGTTATTTTTTGAAAAATATTTTGAGAAAATGAATTTTTGTGAGAAAATTTAGAAAATGTATCAAATATTTTGAAATTTTTTTTATTATAAATATTAAATTAATTGAATTTTTGTTGAGTTTATATGATAAAAGTGATTTTTTAATATAATATATGTAGGATAGGGTAAGTATGTTATATTTTGGATCAATATTTTGGATAAAAAAATTTTATATTTTGAAAGAACGATCCAAGAATGTATACATTTTTTGTAAATATTTTAAAAATTAAAAATATTTTGAGAAAATACAGAAAAACAAAGCCTTGAATTTTAGTGAATGGGCCACTACAACCCACAGACAGAAGAGTAGGAATCACAAGGAATTTTATTTCTTTTTTTCCTATACTTTTTTATTACCACATTGTTCATTGTTTTGACCCAAGAATAAATAATTTAATTTTTATTAAATTTAAAATTATATTTGAACTTAACTTGACTATTACACAAGTTTTATAAAAACAGTATGAACAGAGATCAAATAATTGATATTTTTATATATATTTTATCCTTTTTTAACTAGTTAAGTTAAATTTTAAAGTTTCAGGTTTAATTGCAAATCATTACTTCACTATATTGAATGATTTGCAATCAAGTGATGAATTTTTTACCCATACCTTACTTCACTTTATTTTTTCTTTTGTTGGTTGCTACTAGATAGAAACTTCAGAAAATAAATTAGAATTGAAAAATGGCGAAATCACTAAAATACCAAGACTGATGAAAGCTTCATTACCAAACTATTCTTTCTTCCATATATATTAAAACATCAAATTAACTTGGTGATAGAAAGTGAGAAATTTTAATTAGGGTCCAAAGAATAACAAAAATCAAGAGTTGTTTTTTAGTTGGGAGATTATTTGGGGAGAAAAAGCTATTAAAAAAATATTTTCGTGGCAAAGGAGTGATCCAAAGTATAGAATTCAACAAATAGATAGAGACTGATACCCATCAATCAAAAGGACATGTATTTGCTCTCTATAAATGGTGGATTGATATTGAGGATTCTAATGTGAATGTTAAAGGGCATTTTGTCATTGGTGTACAATAAGAAAGGAAATAGAGAAATTTCTTGACATATTACATATTAAGAAGAATTTTAGTGGCACTAAGTGTTCAAATAATATTTTTGTGTTGCATGTTAATTTACCTTTTTTGAAAAAAATTAAAATTGTCAAATTGTTAAAAGTTTCTAGTGTAGTAAAACATTCCCATTTGGTTGAAACAACATTTTGATGTTGGTAGATACTTGTTGTTTCTATTCCCCTCACTCCATTATTGTCACTTCAGTTGGATTTCTATTTTATTACTATTCAGATTGTCATTAGTATTTTTAAAGAAATTTTTTAACTTATTAATTTATTGTTTGTGGTAGATATTGAATAATGTCAAGCTTAAATAATAATGGAGGTGACACTATACCTGATGAGAAAGGGCATATCACTTCTCATAGCCTGGATAATTTTAGTTCACACGAGAATAAATCTACTACATTTTCATTGAAGGATTATATTGTTGACCCAAGAAATATACTACAATTAGTTTTCAAAAATGAGGATGAAGTAGAAATTTTCTATTTTTGTTATGGAAGAGATTTAGGTTTTTCGACATTCGTAGATATAGTAAGAAAACTAACCAATATGGTGTTGTAAAAAGATGAAAGCAGGTTTGTTTCTTTGTTGAATTTCGTCAATCTTCAAATGAGAGCTATGGTCATAGAAGATGTGTAATTCCTGATCTTCGATGTGTATGTAAGGCTATCTTTCAAGTATCAAACGAAAAGTAAAGTGACTAAGTTCATTCAGAACCATAACAATCCACTTGTGACTGTTGAGACAACTCACCTTTAGAAAAGCAATAAGCACCTCTTCTTGTTATTTAAACTCCATTTCATGTTTGATAGTTTTGTAATTGTATTATGAAATGATATTTGCAGCAATATTAAAGCCATTTACTTTAACTTATTTACTATGTTTTCATCATGTGGTAATTAGTACATAATTCTATACTTTAAAATATTTTTTCTTGAACATTTAGGTACATATCAACATCACGAAAAGCACTATTGAGTGGGTTGACAACATCCAAAATGAGGGCCTACAAAGCTATAAATTGCTTATAGCATGTCAAAGTGATCTTGCAAAAATTAATATTCAAAAGAAAAGATTAATATAATTTTCTTTACAAGTAAAAAATTGAGAATACTAATACAAATAGGGATGGCATTTCATATCCAATCCATAAGTACTCACTTCAGTTGGCGTGGATAGAAAACTTGCCCTAACCTAGGGTGGGTTTATGCTCTAGCGATTGTGGGTTCGGTTGGGTTCCAATTTATAGTAAACCCAGCTTGCACCACCTCGAGTATTTATATATATAGATAGTTTTTACAAAAATAGATAGATAGCAAACCCTAAACACAACATAATTGTTAGTCCTTTTCTCCTTTCCTTTCCACTCATCACAATCTGATAATTGTGACTGTTGAGTGCCTAAATTCATTCCTCACAATCGTGACACCCAAGTGTAGATTCAAAATTTTCAAAAGACAAAAGTTCTTTCATTGATCTTGAGGCATGATATCTTTCTTTGAACCTTTTTGCTTCTTCTTGCTTTCTTTCTTTTTTGTGTACTTTATCTAGCCAATAACATGTGAATAATAATCACTTATCTAGCTATGCTTTAACGTTGCAAGATTGATGTCCTAAGCAATTTCTTTAGGGTAAGGGAAAAAAGAAACACATCAATATGATCTTGGAATTTTTCAAAACAAAGTAGGGAGAATATTACTTTTCAGTTCAATAATTTTTCAGGGTTGAAGATACGGTTAGTATAATGTAATTTGTTTCTTATTTTCTTGCACTAAGTATTCTCATATTCTAATTATAAGTATTTATAAGTATAGATCTCCATTCCCACCCGACCTATAGATATACAAACTCTATACGTATCAACATTTACATACATATCTCAATTAATTATTTAAAATAAAAGGCATTTATTTATAGACCTCAAATTTGGTGCCAAAAGTATACATGTAAAGGGGATCGTGATTGGTAGGATGTTAGGACAGTCTTGTATAGCAGAGAGTTTGCAATTTGCATTTGATTTTCTTCTGCCCATTCTTGATTCTTTCTTTCTCTAGGAATTTATTTACTTTTTTATTATGGGGTTGCTGGTTTTTTTTCTAAAGTAGTAAAGGAACAAAAACAGATGGCTGAAAATAATCTGAAGAAATTCATTTAGGATTAGATAAAGAGCCAATCGGAGGCCCTATTGCAGTGGGGGATTTCCAAGGTAAAGCCTTACCTAAGTTGATGTTGTGGCTAATTTTAGTTAAGTGTAAAGTGTTAAATTCTTCATTACTCATTCTCCATTTATTGTCACTAAAAGAGGTAATTTTTTTTACTATAATTATTTTCTCAATAACCAAATATTTCTGTTATGTAGGTGTAAAATTTGTCTTCAATACTTTTAATGGAAGATGATGCATTTATACCAACTCTTAAAGATAGCACTATGCTATCTCCTATCAGACATCCCAGTAACATTAATCTTGGAGTGGAATCTAATTCAATTTAAGAGAGTCATGAGGAAACAACTACTACAACATCATTAGATGGAGATGGAGGACATGAAGAAGACAACAATAAGCTGGATTAAGAAATTTTTTTTGGAAAAATTTCCAAAGATTTAAGTAGATGTTGAAAGGCAGAATGTTATCACTGTGGCAATGTGTTAGGAGAAAATCCAGGAATGGGACAAAAACTTCGAAGAATCTTGTGCAGTTTTATTACAGTAGAAGAAGACAAGTGAATTCAAAACAATCAATTATTGCTAAATGCTTTGGTAAGCAAGGGAAAATAACAATTTTAGGTTCATTTGACCAAGAGATTTCAAGAAATGATATGGCAAAGATGATAATTTTGCATGAATATCCACTTAGGATAGTGGATCATTTTAGAATAAAGAGGTTTGTTTCTCGTTTATGACCTAATTTCAAATGCCCAACTCACAACACAATCAAGAAAGACATTTAACAAGTTTATGAGAATGAAAAACTCTATGCAATGAAGATTTTGGACAAACTTGGAGGTAGAGTGACAATTACCACTGACATGTGAACTTCTAATCAAAGGAAAAGACACATGGTTGCCACATTTCACTATACTGATAATTCATGAAAATTGCAAAGCCGCATGTTAAGGTAAACTTTCAAAAAATCATTGTATTTAGATTTAATTCCGTTTCAATAATTAATATATATTCCTTTTAATTGACAGCATTACTTATGTTCCCACTCCACACACAACCGATATGCTTAGTGATACATTGATGAAAATTTTGTTGGAATGGAATATATATAGAAAATTATCTACCATTACATTAGATAATTGTTCTACCACTGATGCTATGATCGATAATCCATTAGGACATTTAGATAGTGGATATTTGTTGCTAGGGGGTAAATTACTACATATGCATTGTTGTGCTCACATCTTAAATTTGTTCGTCAAAGTTGGTTTAGATATTGCTAAGGAATTAATTGAGAAGATTCATAATAGTGTGTCATATTGGAGTGAAACACCTAAAAGGCTTGAACATTTGTCAGTTAGTGTAGCAAAATTGGAGTTCCATTTACAAAACAAAATGTTCTTAGATTATCCAACTAGGTGGAACTCAATTTATTTGATGTTGGAAATTGCTTGGTTGTACATAGATGTCCTTCCTCATTTAAGACAAAAGGAACCTCAATATAAAAGTGTGCCAAGTACTTCAGAATGGGAATTGGCCAAAGAAATTGGCAATAAGTTGAAAGTTTTTTATGAAGTGACTCAATTATTTTCTAGGACCCAATATCCCATTGCAAATATGTATTTTGATAAAGTTTGTGAAATTCAATTGGCATTGAATGAGTAGCTCACTTCTCCTCCTTCTTTGATTAGAGATATGACATCTGATATGTTGTTAAAGTTTGAAAAGTATTGGGGTATTATTCATGGCATCATGGGTGTTGTTGCTGTCTTAGATCCTAGATATATGATGGATTTGCTTGATTTTTACTATACATAATTATATCCAGGTGATCACTTAAAGAAAATTGGTAAATTTAAACAAAATTTTTATGAACTGATCAATAAGTGCCAACAAAAAGGTTCCTCAAGTTCAGTTGGATGTGATTCTACCTAAGGAGATACTATTAGATGTAGGGATAAGTTGTATGTTTTAGATTTGTTTGTTAAAACAAAAAAACAAGCAAGGAGTTCATCTAGGATGGAGTTTGATCTTTATATGGAGGAAGATAGTCTACTAAGAACTCCTAATTTTGATCTTTTAGTTTAGTGACAGATTAAAGGGGTTAACTATTCAATACTTAAAATAATTGCCAATGACATATTTGTTATTCTTATGTCTACCATTGCTTCTAAATTGACTTTTAGCACAGGTGGTTGCCTAATTAGTACTCATCATGGCAAATTGAAAGCAAAACAATATAAGCTATAATGTGTTCTCAGAATTAGTTGTGGGCTTTAGAAAAAAGTTAATGTTTCATGTTTCATGAATTTTTTTCATTACGTATCATTTTGATTATTACATTAATTATTATATTTTATTTTCTAGATGCTAAACTTATCGCTTTGGAAGATTATGTTACAGTCAACGATGAGGTGGAGGAAATGACACTAAGTTACTCGAGTAATGGAGAGTTATCTGTTAACATCAGGTGTTGAATCTGCTTATTTGGAGTTTGCTATGTTGGATTTGATGGTGGTAGTATTGTTAATGTTTTATATTTAAAATTACTATTTGACTTTCTACTAGTATATAGACTATGCATATTTAACTTTTTTTATTGTTTTAACTAAATTGGTTTGCTTGAATTTATTTTACTAAGATGCTTTGAAAATGTTTAGAAGCCTGCTTTATGTTAGTTCAAGTTTTTACCTGTGTTCAATTTGTACAGACTCTGTTCTTCAGGTTTTTGCATGAGTTTTGGTGAATAGGAACCATTTGATGTTGTTTACTTGTATGCTTTGCTATATGGTCAAAATGCTTTGCTGGAAAGATCAGAGTTCATGTTCAAAATTTTGGATGTTGAAAATGATTAGATAATCAACTGTAGTACTAGTCTTGATTGTTTATCTGAAATGAAATGCTTTGAATTATGGGATATTGTGATAGAATGATAAGCTATATTGAATTGTTTATCTTAGTTGATAAATAGCTTGGGAGCTTCCTAGATGATGGAATGAAATAATGCGTATGTTCAAAAGTTTTGTATGCTTAAATATTGTCCAAGATATGGCTATTTAGAAACTTTGTTGCTTGAAATCCAAAATCTTATGTCCATGGTCTTTTTGTTATGATCAAATAGCTGCTAGTGCTATTTTATTTTGCTACTAAAGCCTAAAATAAGTTTTTTATGCTAGTTTGTCATACGTTATATTAACCTTGCAATCAAATTATTTTCTTTTGTGGCATTTTTTAACCTTATTATAGTTGTTGGAGTCTACTACTAGTTTTTGTTCTATTTGTGGATTGAAATTTGCTACAATTTGCTTGAATTGGACTTGGTCCTGGCACAGAGCTGAGCACTATGTTAAATGCTAAAATTTGTTGAAAAGAGGCATTGAACCTTTATCTGGAAGCAGTTGGAGATTTGTTTTGAAGAAACTGGGATTAGAACATACACTTATTGGTAGGAACTGGAAACTTTAAGTTTTAGAAACTTGTTTTTGCTATTTAATTTAATGCTAGAGGAGATTAGTAGCAAGTGTAATCCAATTCAGTTAGGTATTTTATTTCTCCTAAATCAGGAAATATTGTAAAGGAAGTAAGTACTTCCTTGTTGAAATTTTGCTCAAATATTCTCGACTTGTAACTTTTTATTTGGTTTCTAACATATCCTGAATTTTTATTTTTGAAAAAAACAAAAAGCGTTGATTTTAGTTAAAATTTTCATATTGATTTTATTTTTAAAAGTAATTTATATGATATTCAAGTTAAAATTGTAATATTTCATTAATTATATAGTGCATAGTATTTTTAAAAAATAAAAATAATTAGGTGTGGACAAGATCAGGCAGAGTTTGGGTTCTATATTTACATTGCAAGTAGGATATGGATTGTCACTCCTAAAACTCATGGTGTGGGTTTGAGTTGAGCCAAAACCTACCCTAACTTGCCTCGTTGCCATCCCTAGATGGGGATGTTAAAACTATAATCACATTGCTACAAGACTTACAAACCCATGCTAAGGACCTAATTTGACGTTATGTTAGATGATGAAAATATACTAACTAGGCTATTTTGGATTGGTGGAATGCCACGTGCCCAATTCAAAATCTTTGGTGATGTTTTGATAGGACATATAAAATTAATGCATACTAGTTTCTCTTTATGATACTCTCAAGTGTCGACAATCATTTTAGAATGTGATTGGGACAACAATATTTTAATGTAAGAGAGTTGAGTCATATTGTTGGCAACTGCAAAAATTTAAACAAGCAGTTAGAGGTATACTTCCATATATTCCAACTGACCATGTTGCAACATAGGCTTCAATCAAGGCAAAGTATTCTAAAGTAAAACATTTGATTTATAGTTGGCACTTGAGCACAATGCACTCCATAATGTTGAAAACTATCACTTTCTTGCATACTTTGGTGACCTCATCACTACAAATTATAATGTAGAGGACTTTAAATTTGCTTGACAAAACTTGATTCAAAGGCATGGCATTGCATCTCATCTTTGGGTTTTGGATGTTTACAAGGATAAAGAGTCTTGGAGTGAAGCTCATTGATATGGATATTTCATGACCATGATAACAAATACTCAGTGAGCAGAGTCAATGAATTCTAATCTAAAGCTACATGAGTCTTGAGTTGAATTTGTGTGGCTTTTCAAAGTATTCTCACACTTACCTTAGGAAAAATGGGAGCGTAATTCTTGGAGAACTAGACAGCGGCCGAAAGGTATATACCATCCTTGAAATCTGAAGTGCTAAGAAGCTTTGAGAATCATGTAGTGGTGATATACACAAGGAAGGTTTTTGAGAAGGTACAAGATGAAATGATTACTGAGCACGGATTTGTATTGTACAAGGCTATTAATGAAGATAATATAATTTTCACCTTTACGTTTGTTCCTTACAACAATCCTTTTGTGAATACTTGTTGTTTGATTATTGACTAGCCTAGAGCGATTTTTGAATGTTAATGCCCAATGCTAAAATCAGATGAAATCCCATGTCGGGATATTATTTTTGCTCTAAAGTACTTGCAACAAACTAAATTCCCTAGTTAATCATCAAAGTAGATGGATAGTGGAAAGTAGTGTAAAATTGAGAAACGAATTCCATGCTCCCTTCCCTTTTGAGGATTCCCAATGTCGAAGATATGCAAAACTGCATAAGAAGCGTGCAGACCTTTGTCTACTATCATCTCAAATAGAAGAAGCAACTGTGAATATCATTAACATGTTGCATGCGCTTGTTGAGTAGTACATCTTAATAAAATGAGGAGTTGCTCAGCTGGTGAGAATGAACAAATATGCATCTATGATGTTATTTGGATATTTGAGAATATACACTAAAAAAAGCAACACAATATATAGTAAGAATAAATGAAAACACAACAGGCAAATTCATTTACATCAAGGAACATGCACACAATGTCAATCATGACTCTTGCATTGTGCTATAAACATCCCAACAATTGTTGAGTGAATCACAAACATATGCTTTCAACAAATCTTAACAGTTACAAAATTTATGACTATAACAAGGCCATTAAGAAAAATCATTAGTCACATTCTACGATAAGACCAAATTCAAAT
>JACGDI010005827.1:410938-423394 GCA_014898725.1 Jacaranda copaia
CCCCCCAAAGAATTAGTTTTGCAGATGACTTAGGAGGCGTTGAAGATCTTGCTAAAGAATGCTCCTCAAGCTATGGCTAAAGTAGGCACCTAATATGCTAAGGAATGCCGCCATCAAGAGCATCAACAATCCTCTCGTTGGAGTCATGGGGCTTCCCATCCCTGAAAAAAATAGAATATAGGACTATAACGCTTCTCCCCCTTTACCTCAATAGGTAGATCTATTAAAAAAACTACTATTTGCAATGAATTTTTGAAAAAATCCATCACAAATTGCTATTTGCTATAGATTTTGTGACGGTGAAAATCCATCGCAAAAATTTTGGTTGCAAATTTTTGCGACAACCCATTTTGCTTGGATTTGCAACAAATTTGAGATGACACATTTGCGACAAAAACTATATGTCGCAAAAAAAAATTTCTTTAATTTTTTTTTGTAATTTTCGTCGCAATTTTTTTAAAAAGATTATGTATCCTATAATCAACCAAAAAACTATTTATCATCATTATAAATAACAATGCTCAAATAATAATAATTCAAATCAAATAAATACATTAAACTCAATAAATACAACAAACTCTTGAAAAATTTATTATTTTTAACAAGAATCAAATTACATTATAAATCTAAAAGTATAATTTATTTTACAATAAACATCTAACATATAATACAAACTACAATATTATACAAACTCTGTATAAAGATTTATACGTAATTCCAACATCCTGACACATCCAAATTTGAAACATAATACAATAAAAACAAAATCAAAATAATTAAAGATAAAAAAAATTATAAACAAAATGAGAAAAGAAAATTGGCCAGTGTTCTTCAAATGTGCAATATTACAACAAAAACAAAGTTTGGATCATGAGTAACAAAAATACAAGCTAAACCAACATATAATCAATATAATAAACTAAATATATCCACTAGATAACTTAACATAATCAAACATGTAAATTACAAAATATAAATTAAATATAATCAAACATACATCTCATTATAAACCAACATATAATTTAATATAAATCCAACACATAACTCAAATCCTATTCGAACATATAATTCATAAAATTGGAATCTAACAAAATCTAACACATAATTCAATATAAATGCAATATTATTAAACCATGGTCTAATATGTAATATATAAAATAATAAACAAAACATTACCCTTCTAAAATAACCAACACATCGAAATGTCAAAACATATTTCAAACATGCAATATTAACAAAAATAAAATTAATATAAAATTGAAAAAAAAATTAAAAAAATTCAGGGGATTTCTCACACGACCGCCTCCCCTAAGCTGACACATTAAGTTAAAATTAAGGGGGAAAAAAGAAAGAAAAGAAAAGAAGAGGAGGAGGAGAAAGGTTAGAGAAAGGAGGAGAAAACATACATAATGTGAGGAATGGAGAGGGTGAATGGAATTTAGGGTTTGTGTAAGATATTTTTTTGATATTCAATTTAAAAATTTTTGTTTTATAAATAATAGTTTTTAATTTTTAATTTTGAATCTTCAATCTCAAATTTTAATCTTAGAGCTTATTTATTATGTATAATTTCCAAGTCTATATTTTGATTATTGATAACCTTTTGGTGTTATATTATATTATATTATATTTTTAATAATAATTTAATTTTAAAATGAATTTTTAAATATTAATTATTTAATTTTTAGATATACTCACTACCATATAAATATTCATTTATATATATATATATATATAATTATTTATGTGTGAATAAAAAGTAAATATTAAATGTAATGAGATTAAAAGTCATATTTAGTGAAAGAAGTAATGTTTGGGTTAACTCGACCAAGGAGATCAAATGATCCAACAACAATATTCTTTGAGATCTAAGATCTACAACAAACAACAAACGTCAAACTAACTGAGGTGCCCGCAGCAAAGGCACTTCGACACTCTAGTTAGTTCTAGTCAAAATAGGGTATTCAAATAGAAGAATAGGAGTGTATAGTATATTTTGTATTATCTCAAGTGTGGCTAGCAATAAGGTATTTATAGCTTTCTCCTGATGTGTAATATATCTAAGATGCCCCTATCAAGTGTATAGGGCTCTTGTCCTTACTTGGAGGTTATTGGTCATTTTCAATCCCGATACCATTTCAGATGGTATTATCTTCTGCTTTTTAGGGCAAACAGTACCCTAGGTAGGAGCTTCCCTACCAAAGTTAGTGGCAGAGATTGTAGCGAATGGCACGCGCCATTAATGTGGAGACACACTGCTTGTTAGGGTATTAAATGCGGCAAGATATATTTCAGCGCCGAAGTGGAAACTTTGATTGATAATCATCAAACAAACAAGGCAGTCGATCAGAGGAATGGTTGAATAGATAAAGTGGCTTGAAGCCTCCTGCTAGGTGTGGTTAAGGGTCATCTGCTCAACCAGGCGACTGTGGTTAAGTGATCTGGCTAGCTGGGTCCAGAAGCGATGTTGGGCCGTATATGTTAAATGGGTTTAGGGGCTTTCTTTGAGGTTGATAGCTTGTTGGGTTGGGCTTATTAGGCTGGAATGATTCCCACATATGCCTACGTGGATATCGTGCAATAGTTCATGAGTCTAGTCGAGATCCAGATACCTCAGGGGCAGTTCAAAGATCGATCTCTTATACAATTGGTCATACTCGTCAAGCGCAAACTTAACAACTTGTCCTCAAAGCGTTGAGCCTCATTCTTATCTTTGAGAACTGTGTCATAACTCAAGTAAAGTTTTATGGGACCTTGCCATAAAGGGACTATCTCCTCAATGCTTTCTACTAGGTTTTCCTCAAATAGGCCGATCGATGGCTTATTAGCAACCAAAAATGTTATTGTCCCGTCTCTCGTTCCCCTGGTCGAGCTAGCAAATTTAGACAAGGCAGCCGCACGCTCATTCTCAGATCAAGGTACTTGACTAAGGATAAACCTTTTGAATGATTGCTACAATTTTCTAACCTTTATCAAGTACTGGCTCATTGTTCAATCCTTAGCTTCAAAAGTTTTCTCAACCTGTTTCACTACCAGCTGTAAGTTTGTGATCGCAGCCAAATGCTCGACACCCCAATCGAGTGCCATCCTCATTTCAGTGAGTGGGGCCTCATATTCTGCTTCATTATTAGTAACTGCATAGTCAAGTTTTATTGCAAAATCATATTCCTTCGCTGCTGGGGAATGGAGAGCCATTCCTACTCCCCCTCCAAATATGGTCGATGATCCATCAACATGTAAAGTTCAAACAAGAGGGGCTTCACAATTTTTCTTTGATAGGTCAACTCGCTCAGCCAAAACCTGTACTTTGATTGTTGTTCTCGACTAGAAAGTAATATTAAATTCTCCCAATTCAATGGCTTATTTGGTTAACCTCCTAGATGTGTCTGGCTTTAACAATACTTACTTTAACGGCTGGTTGGTCAACACTATCATGACATGAGATTGGAAGTATGGATGCAACTTTTGAGCTACGGTAACGAGTGCCAAGGCAAATTTCTCTATCTCTAAGTAGTTATGCTCTGGTCCTTAGAGTGACTTACTGTAGTAGTAGATTGGTCGATGGCTTTCATCTTTGGTCGAGACCAAGATCGAGTTGATTGACACCTTTGAAATTACCAAATATATCTAAAGTACCTCTTTCAGTTCAGGTTTTGCAAGCATAGGGAGCGAGGACAAATATTATTTTAATTCGACTAGCACATGATCACATTGTTCATTCCATTGAAAACCCAACTTCCTAGCATTTCTGAGAATCTTGAAGAAAGGTAAGCTTTTGTCTACCAATCTTGCAATGAATTTGCCTAAGACAATAATCCTTCTAACTAGCCTCTGTACGTCTCTGATTGGTCAAGGAGGAGCTATGTTGAGAACAGCCTGAATCTTCTGTCAATTGGCCTTAATGCCTCACTAACTAACCATATAAGCCAAAATTTTACCTCCTCAAACCTTAAATGTAACTTGTCCAGATTTAGCTTTAGACCAAATGCTCTCAAAATTGAAAAAGTATGATTAAGGTCAAGTAAATGGTTTTGGGCCTTTTTCGTCTTTACAATCATGTCATCAACATACACCTCCATCAACTAGCCAATTTCATTTTTAAATATAAAGTTGACCAGACTTTAGTAAGTTGCTCCAGTATTTTTCAGTCCAAAAGGCATGACCAAAAAGCAATAGACCCCATGAGGAACAACAAAAAAAGTTTTATCCTTATCCTCAAGGCCATGAATATTTGATGATAGCCTTGGAATACATCCATCATTCTTAATAACTCGCAACCAGCAGTGGAGTCTACTAATAAATCTATTCAGAGCAGGGGTAAGGATCTTTAAGGCATGCTTTATTCAAATTTATAAAATCTTTACACATACGTCATTATCCCTTATTTTTGGGACGAGTACAACATTACAAAGCTAAGAAGGATATTGAATTTCTATAATGAACCTGTATCTAGGTGTTTTCTAACTTCTTCCTCGATGATCTAGGTCCTCTCAGCATTAAATGTCCTTATCTTCTATCTGATCGATTTGTATGAAGGGTTAACATTGAGGTGGTGCACGATCACATTGGGGTCGATTCTCTAGAGATTGGATGCTTTTCAGGTAAAGATGTCAATGTTTTTTTCTCAAAACATTGACCATAAGGTATTCTAGGTAGGGGCCCATATTTGTCCTGATCTGAGTTGTCTTGTCAGGATTTTTTTATTCCAGCTCGATAGTTTTAAATTCCCCAATAGGCTCCACCTAAGTATCCTCCAATTTTCTCTTCTTATTAGCTTGGGTCTCCTCTGGTTTTGCTATAGAGGCGTCCCCCAAGGTTTTCAATTATGGTCGAGTCTTTTGCTCCGTTTGACTCAACCAAAATATTGTAACACCTTCATGCTTTCTTAATGTGACACAAAAGTTTTCCTGTGCCCGCTAGGGTCAAGAATTTGATCTTCATGTAGTAGGTTGACACAATGGCATTGAAATCATTTAAGGCTTGTCGACCAATTATAACATTATAAGCAAATGAAGCATCAACCACTAGATTGTTAACCATCAAAGTCCTTCTTCAAGGCGCCTCCTCAAATGATGTTGATAGGTTGATGGATCCTTTTAAATGATTTTTGACCCCCCCAAACCCTACCAAAGAGGTACGCAAAGGTTTGAACTTTAGCTGCCCCATGTTTATTCTTTTGAGGATGGAGAGGAATATGATGTTGGCTGAGCTGCCGTTATCAACCATGACCTTTCTCACTTTAAATTTGGTAATTTCAACATAGACTATTATAGGACAATCAGTTTTGTGGTCGATATTCTTTCCCTCAAGGTGGGCCAAGTCGCTGTCAGTAAAAGAGATAGGCTTTGCCGATAAATGAAATATTATTTCTATGAGCGACACTTTGGTCGACTCTAGCTTCCTTTGAGTCTACCTTCTAGCTAATTTTGAGTCCCCCCAATGAGACCTCCCATGATCATATCAATTACTCCTCAAATAGGCAGGTGATCTTCGTGGGCGAGTTTCTTTCCCTTATCCTCTCCTTGGGCTAACTGACTTTTCTCTACGAGGAGTTTGATCGATTTTACCCCATTCGATCTATGCATCCACGGCCACATACGTTTTGAGATGGTTCTGTCTAATGAGCCTCTCGATTTTGTCCTAAAGATTGAAGTATTCGCCTGTATCATGCCCCTTTTATTTATAAAAATGGCAATATTTCTTTGATTTTTTTGTTGCTTCAATCTCCATCAGCTTCCTTGATTTTTTAAGGAGATTTTCATGCTAAATGGCAAACAGGACCTCCCTCTTCAGAATATTCAGTAAGGTGTAGTTGTGGAAATACTTTATTGGAGATCAACCTCTCTCTGTGTATTTCTGGTCATCTTTCTCTTTTTTCTTTTTATTGACCTCAGTGGATTTGAATTTCAGTTTGTTCATTTCTTCTTAGGTCATATATCTCTCCACTAGGTCGAGCAGCTCATCCATCGACCTCGGGCACTCTCGCATCAAAGCATTAGTGCATTCTTTATGTTTGAGCCCCAAGAACAGCACATCGATCAAAAAATCAATCCTAAAGATTGTCTATCTTCAAGACCTCCATGTTGAACCTCATAAAAATGTCACATAAGGACTCCCCCTTATTCTGCTTAATAGTATGGAGGTAAGTGTGCAGGAGTTTTGCTTTTCTCCAACTGATGAATAAGTGCAAGAATTTATTACAAAGCTGATCATAAGAGTATATCGATGAAGGCTCCAGCTTCACAAACCAATCAGCATAATGCCCTACCAGCATCTTGGCATGGATGTACTCGTTGTACCCATGTCGCTGCATCATATGCTCAACCTGCATCAGGTGCATCTGTTGAGCCGTCGTATCTTGGTAGTTTGGTCATGACTTTGGCATTAACAGCAATGCGCTCGTTGATAATCCCCTGGATGAAAGGGGAGCCTCTCTCTTGACGAGACCTCTGGGGGCCCTTTGGGTTGGGCACCCTATCCATGTTTCTCTTCAAGATCTCATCGAGGCATTTGTTCAATTATTATACTTAGTAGAAGACTTCCTTCCACTCCTCCCAATCAGTTTGGGTAGCATTTCGATCAAAATATGGTCTCGCACGCTCAGCCCTATCGTGCTGCGAGACTCGAATAGGCTAGGCCATGTGATCTGTGGATTCCTTCACCTCTTTCTACTGATCACGTCTAGAATGTTCGAACCTATCATCCTGTGAGGCTTGATTAGGTCGAACGTGACGGTCTACAGAGTCAGTGATTTCCTCCCTTAGCTTCGATTACCCCTTCTCTCCCTAGGGCGTCTAGGACTTGCATCACGTCTAGCTGGTGGCCATCTGGATTCCTAGTGACCACGGCTATCCCGAAGGGACCTTTCTTCCGCTAGAGGCAATTGAAGAGTAGCACTGCCAACTGCGGCTGGCATGGTGATGTGCCTATTTAACGCAGTGAAAAATTGAGCAGAGATTTGGGCAGATACTTGTTCACTTATCAACTATATCAACTGGGGTATAATTAATGTTACAACTTGCTCCTGGGGGGTACTAGGGCCTGGAGCATGTGAACCTTGCTAGGTCGGAGGGGGAGGTGGAGATGCGGACCTCCCATTATCTTTCCTCTCAGATGCGGCTCTTTTTGTGTTCATCATTTTTTTTCAGTTGCAATCTCAAAGTTCCCATAAATGGCACCAAAATGATGAGGTTGAAAGTCGTATTTAGTAAAAAGGGTTATGTTTAGGCTAACTTAACTAGGGAGGTCGAATGATCCAACAACAATATTCTTCAAGGTCTGAGATTTTCAATAAACAACAAACGTCAAATTAGCCGAGGTGCCCCCGACGAAGGTACTCTGATGCTCAAGTTAGTTCTGGTCAAAATAGGATAATCGAACAGAAGAATAAGAGTGTATAATGTATTTTGCATTACTTGAAATGTGACTGGCAATAAAGTATTTATAGCGTTCTTCTGGTGTGTAATATATCTAAGATGCCCCTATCAAATGTAAAGGGCTCTTGTCTTTACTTGGGGGTTATTGATCATTTCCAATCCTGATACTATTTCAGTTGGCATTATCTCCTGCTTTCTAGGGTCAATAGTAATCTAGGTAGGCACCTCCCTACCAGAGTTGGTGGCAGAGACTGTACCGGATGGCATGCATCATTAATGTGAAAGCACTTGTCAGGATATTAAATGTGGCAAGATATAAGTCAGCGCCGAAGTGGACACTCTGGTTGACAATCATCAAACAAACAAGGCAGTCAACCAAAAGGATGGTTGAACAGATGAAGTAGCTTGAAGCCTCCGCTAGGTGTGGTTGAGGGCCATCTGCTCGACTAGACAACTGTGGTCGAGTGATCCAACCAACTGGGTCCAGAAGCGACATTGGGTTGTGCATGTTAAATGGGCCTGGGGGCGTTCTCTGAAGTCGATAGCTTGTTGGACTGGACCTATTGAGTTATCTCTTATCAAAATAATAGATAAAAAAAATCAAAATATAATAATAAAAAAAAGTTTCATGATAGACTTTGTCTATTAATAACTAGAAAAGTATAGAATTAATATAATGACTTTATCTATTTAGGAAATTTTTTATGGAATAATTGACATTAGATTTAATTTTATATATATTATATTAAACAATTGCTCAAAAATTAATGTACTTAATAATAAATATCATAAAAGATCACCAATATAAAATAACATTTGACGTGATGCTAATTTTACTAACTAATTCTCAATTATACAACTTATAAATTAATATATTATTATCTTAAAACAAAAATTTTCTCATTCTTTTAACTCACAACACATAAATAACATTTTCTTGATCAACTACTTCCTAATATTATTACTATTTTTATTTTTTGTATTAATTAGAAGGATAACATTATTGATTATAATATATATATATATATATATAACTAATATGAGTTATAAAACATTAATTACTAATATAGAATCTGTATAAATTAGTATATAATCATTTTATAATGATTAATCAGAATACATAAATGAATATTAAAATTAAACTTATTAATTCATTATAAATTTTTTATATGATAATTATATTTATAAAAGTATATTATTTACATAAATATATTAATAGTCATAAAGTATTTACAACATAATATTTAAAAATAAAAAAATAAACATTAATGATAAATAAGAAAATAAAATAGATATTTCATAACAATTAAAAGCTAAACAATTGACTTTATTTATTACTAAAGAAAAAAAGATATAGAATTAATATAATGACTTTATCTATTTAGAAATTTTTAATGGTATGAATAACATTAAATTTACCATTGTACATATTATATTAAACTATTGATTCTAAATTAATGTATTTAACAATAAATATCATAAAAGATTACCAATGTAAAATAACATGTGAAATGAATAATTTTGCTCATTCTCTTAACCCACAATACATAAATAATATTATCATAATCAAATGTTTTCTAATATTATTATTACTTTTATTTTTTATATTAATTAAAAGTATAATAATATTGATTAAAAAACTTTAATTTTTTTTTCCTTTTTCCTATTTCACAATGGAAAAATCCATCGCATAACTTAATTTTGCGATGAATTTTTTCCTATAGCAAATTTTCAATTTTGAATCCATCACTAATCTTCTTATTTGTGAACGGAATTTTTTGTCACAAATTTATTTATTTATTTTTTATTTTTTGCGATGGATTTTTTCCATTGCAGAATGTCAAACTTAATTTGTTCAAAAATTATCATTTTGCAATGGATTTTGAGACAAATATTTTTGTGATGGATTTTTCATCACAAAATCTATTGCAATTTGCTTTTCCATCGCAAAAAGCAATTTTTTTTAATAGTGAGACCTCTGTGACACTCCTCCCAGCAATTGCCTACTACTACCAGAGTCTAGATTCATTCACTGGAGCCACAACCCTCAGAAGTAATAAAGAGCCAGTATCTTCCCTTAGTCTTCACTCTCCCGAAATGCAGTCCCTTCTACCCAGAATCATGGGGCAAGGGCGTCCTTGTGGAACGAATATTGCTAACTTGCCCAGTTTGATGGCAATGCATTTTTTTATTAATTTAAAAATAAAAACTCATTAAAATATATTAAAATATAATAATTAAAATTGAAAGATAATATATAACAGTATAATAAATATAAATAAGCCCATTCTACATTTTATAGGTTTAATGAAAAAGCCATTTAAAAGAAAATTCAATTTAATAGGCCCAAAATATATATGAAGTCCTTTAATGGGTTGGAGTCTAATGGATAAAATTTTATTATTGGTAACCACTATTTAAATACAATGCACCCTCAACATACAATCAAAATCCACTATCAATTGTTCATGTAAGTAGCAGGTTACATGTACTTTATTATATCGTCAATTAATTATTAAAAAAATATTATGATTTTACATTTTAAATTCAGTAGCTCAGAATTAAGTACATATTTCCATTCATCACATGAGGTATATACAATTAAATTTGCACAATAGAATACTCTAACTTAGTAAATAGAGTTGAACTCGATTTCCAAACTAAACCAGTTGGACATCTGGCGATTTTTCATCTTGGGCTTTTCCACCTTAGCCTATCTAATGGGCCATAATTTGTAAATTGTTGAATTGGCCCTTTTAGTCACAGGATTTCATCCGAACAGCTTATAGTTTATACATAAATTCATCCTCTTATACCACGAAATTAGAAAAAGAAAAAGGTTTAGATTATAATTTTCAATTATAAAAGAAGAATAAATTATGGGGCATTTGTGGACCAAATCACTAATCGACACTTATCCCAATAATTAATCATTATAATTTGCTTAAATTCAATACATAACCCAATATGTTGCTATCTTGTCGACCAATCTCCATACCTGCATCATCAAAGTCTCCTAATTGCTAAGGTTTGGAAAACTAACGGCTGGATGTGGTTTATGGACAATTATGTTAATAAAGTTTCATTACGCAGACTATCTACAAAACCTGTCAGCCTTAACATCATATGGTTCGCATGTCGTGCAGGCAACATAACATACTGGCTATTGCATTAATAAATGAGTTAGTCTATGATTGACAATGATTAGTTTCCCTGCGCCGGAACCTTCTAGACACCCATTTTATGGCGTGACAATTTTAGTATAAATAATTGTTCAAAAGTTGATTTTTCTTAAGTTCAGGTCTTAAAAAAGCTGAATTTATCCTCCCATGATACCAATTAGTGTGGGTTGGAAAATATTTGGGCATCAACATGGGAAAGTGGAATTTATTTTACTGATTGGACCAAAAAATAGGAAGACTTGCGTGCATGTAATTCTAATTGTCCTCAATCCCTACCAAAATCAATCTATTTGGAATTTGCCAACAGTATCTTATTCAATCTAACAAGATGACATGTTAGAAACAGGATTAAATTAGTACGAGGCTGGGATTTCAAAGTTATTCTCAAAATGCTCAAACTATAAATATTTACAGTTAATTAGGGCATATTATAGTGAAGTACTAATGTGGACTTACTATCTGCGACTTAGGAGGGTTGTCATGCACATATAATTGACAGTTCATGTAACGGGTCATCTAGAATTGATATTTTACACAATATGCTTATCAGCCTGCAACTCATAACTATAACGAATTTGGAGGGAAAAAAATGTTTTGAATTTAAGAAAAAAGAGTTGGTATTACAAGCGTAAATAAGGTGCGAGTTGACTCGCTGCATTGATTGGACTGACAACCCTATCTGCTTTCTTCATGGGCCAAACTTGGAATTCTGGAGAGACATTTACAATTAGCAGAAGGTACGGGTGACGGGCAATAAGAAAAGTGGACAATTATTTCGCGTCACATTAATTATCCCCACACATGTGCATATGTACTGAGTTCTCATTTAATTTTATCCTTCAACTTTGATGGAAGGATATTGTGAGTGCTCATTATCATGCATTTGCCTGCCTTGTATTGTAGCTGAATACACCTTTCCTTCTGTTTGGCTGTATGTATGAATTATGAAGACGCAACAGCTACAGTTTGTCTCTATTGTATCCAACTGGTGAGGCGCAGAATAGTAGGTGACATGAGCGGTGAAACTGTGCATGACGTTAATAATTCCTTTTAACTTTACCACATCATTATTAATTAAGTGCATTTGGGCGAGCATACATATGCAAGTGGATAATATGAATATTCCATTCCACAGTATAGTTGGTCCTTAAATGAGGCAATCATTTTGCTGTCATGCCCTACTTTTATGTATAGTTTTAAAGAGATATATAGTTAGATGTATCTACATGCATAAAAAAACTAACTATAAGAAATTAAAGGGGTTAACAGTATATGATGACATCAATAATTAATTTTAATTTTATTGTGCCATTAACTATTCGCATAAACAGCGATTTAATAGAGTAGCAATTTATATTTTCCATTTTATGATTGGATTAGTAAATGAGGCAATCATATTTTAATAATCTTCACTTTAGTATAAAAAACTAGTGATAATTTATCACTAATTATATATATTAAATAACAAAAAAAAATTCGTTGCCTCAATAATTTTTACAAATTTAATAGTGACAAAAAATAGTGCTTAAGTTATCTATATTAACAATTACTAACACACCTATAGTGATAGTTTAGTGATAATGAAAATCTTGTCATAATTATAGCGACAATAATTTTTATTATAATTATATTGTCATTATAAGTATATCACTAATGGTTAATACTAACAACTTAAAAATATTAACTTTTGTCACTATTAAATTATATTGTGAAAAAATAAAAATCATTGTCTATTTAGTGATAACATAACTATTATTATATTTTTTTAATATAAATATACTTAAAGAATTAGTCCAGTGTATTTGTATCAATAGCGAAGAATAGCACAAACCTCATGTTATTCATAACAAATTCTAAAAAAGTATGTAAGATCATATATATATATATATATATATATA
>JACGDI010005827.1:423605-486216 GCA_014898725.1 Jacaranda copaia
ATTCAGAATTTTGAGATAATGAAAGGATATCTATATAAAAGCATGAGATCAAAAGGTGAAAATTTTGTTCAATTTGTAAAAATTATAGCGATTGACATTAGTGCTCCAAATTTTACTGTATATTGACGCTCGATTTACTTTTTGGAAGGGGAAAAAAATTAAAAAATTAAAAAAAAAAAAAGAGACAAGGAATATGGAACATGTTTTGCGACTTTCCAAGTGCTATCGTCAGTGTACAAAATTTATATGCATGCTTTCTCTTTTTTACCTCTAAATTAATATATATTGCAAATTAATTGTCTTGTATAATTTAATATAGCATATATAAAATTGTTAACTAAAGCATTTATATATTCTCTATTTCTTTGAAGCCATAGACAGATCTTGAGTTGAATTTGCTCATTTCAAATTATATATACATAAAAGAGAAATAATTACTTCAATTTCCCTTAAGGTTTGGAGTAATTACAGATATATTCCTTCAGGCTTTGAAAAATACGTTTACCACCTTTGGGGTTTACAACCATCTATTGAATAGATCCATCTATTAGTAGTACTAAAGGAATTTGTTCAAGCAAATTATAGAAATTTGATTTCGCAATTGAGTTGATTGAACCTACGAGTTGACTAATTTTTTGAACCAAATTAAAATACTTCATGCATGCAAGGACCTAATTATAATGAAGCTAATATATAAATGCTAGAAATTAGAAAATCGAAAGTTTTTATTCTTAAAAAAAGTTAGTTTAAATTAGATATAGTCGGACTCAATAAATCGAATGGTAAGTAGATTTACTCTTTACGCATAATTGATTGGTTCATACTTTAAAAAAAATAACAAACTACGTAAATGTCACTATTACATTTTATCACATGTCATGATGTGATCAGTAGTGTTATTGTGTTGTTACGTCAAATAACTATTGTGTTTATATATTATGGGAATGGTTTGCTAGCACGAAAGGAACTTATGCTAGATATTTTGCAGAATATATATGTGCGTCACAATCTGACAAGGAATCCCACTGGCATTAGTGTCCCAACTTTCTTACAAAAGTTAAAATTCAACCAACATCTCAAATCAAGGACCTAATATTTATCCAGGGAGCGCAGATAGGTATAGGAAATGCAAGGTTGAACTTTTAGGCTCTTTATATGATGTACTGTTTATTGGTCTTCTTATCAATTGTCCTAAAAGAATTCATAAATTAGTGCTTTTAAAAGGTTGAAAGCAGCTTATGGCCTTTACATATTTATAGTTAATGGAAGAATATTTAACCAGGCAGCGGAAGAAGTGGGGGACACATCACAACAAGAAAATGGACAACATATATAGTTTGTTGCATCCTTTGAGGATGTTCAATGGGATGTTCTATTGATGCTTTCAACTAGTCAGTAGTGACTAATACTTTTCTAAAATATTCGATGCTTCGTGGAATTTGAGTGTATTTATATAACTCTGTTTTCTTTTTTTCTTTTTTATTTTTGAGACTGATAAATAATTATCAATAAGAATGAAAATTTGCAAACATCATTTTGTTCGTGTAATAAATAGAAAGAATCCGAAGCATAATATGATTTAATGATTCGAATTTGATGCCAGTTTTGGGCTCAATGTATTGCTTGTAATGCCATTGAGATTGTGGTTGATTATACCTTATCTGATTTTAGTATTGAATGCTTTCTCACCCTTTTTGTTCAAATGCATCTTATTCATTGAGCCACAGTTAATGGGGAATAGATGCTAAAATTCATAAAATATACCCTCTCTCGAAAAAGAAAGAGAAAAATAGGTGAAAGACCATACAAGAAGAAGAAGAAGAAGAATATGCTCACATCCAAATGGAATATGTCGAATATATTTCACTATCATTTTTGGACTAGGTAATATTTTGCATTTTTCCATTTTTTATACTTCAGATAAGGTAAGATGCCATTTTGCCTCTTTATTGAGATATGAAATTTTGACATCCCTTTTTTATTTTTATTTTTATATTCTTTTGGCTTCTTTATTCTTGTAATGCTTCAAGGGAGCGGATCGGAAGACGGGGGACTAGCTAGGCAACTGATTTAAGTTTCCAAATTTTGCAAGATATTTCATGTTCTTTACAATAATAGTTTTGAAAAAGAAAATCAATTCAAACACCTAGAGTTTGTATTGAGAACTTTAAATACGAATTCTATCTAATTTTAGATTTGTTTGTTAGTTGTCGTTAGATGATGACACCACAAGATTGAGAGTATACACAAAGAACATGCAAATTTAAGTAGTTCACTCAATGTGCCACGTCCACAGGTGAGGAGAAAAGATTTTATTGCTACATTGAAAGAGTAAAGAGGCACATTCGGAAGATTTTATAGTATCACTATATCAATTTCTCTCAATTTAATTCTTCAGAATGATCAAGGAATAGCCCTATATTTACAGGAGAAAAATAAAGTAATTAAAAGAATTAAGTTCTAGTCAAACCTAATTTTCATGAATTAAATTAAATTTCAATAAATTAGAACATTAAATTCTAACATGCTTGGATTCAAAACCTCAACCATCTTAAGATACCAAACTTCATAATTAGTTGATGACTTTTGGGACACATCACAACAAATCTCCACCTTGCTTAAAAGTTTAAATCTCAAAGTAAGTACCTTCCCGATCCAAAACACAACTAGTAATCTATCCCTCCACCTCT
Organism: Jacaranda copaia; assembly: GCA_014898725.1. Lineage (NCBI taxonomy): Eukaryota > Viridiplantae > Streptophyta > Magnoliopsida > Lamiales > Bignoniaceae > Jacaranda > Jacaranda copaia. Next base: position 426,296 of record JACGDI010005827.1, read on the forward strand.
CCACTATGACTCTAACAAATATCAAGCAAAACGACAAACGTGCACCAAGTCCAAGCTATGTTGGAACTTATATAGAGGAATAACTTTAGTCATCATATTTGCAAGATTGTCTTGGATTGACACTTTTGCAACTGCTACTTCACCACTGGCTAAATAATCACAAATAAAGTGGTGCTGAATGTTGATATGTTTGGTCCTCTAATGAAATATTTGATTTTGAGTTAGCTAAATTGCACTTTGACTGTTGAAGAAAATGATAGGAACTTCCACCGTAAGTCCCAAACTCTAAAGTGAATTTCTAAACCACATAGCTTCCTTCATTGCCCGTGACTACCACATACTTTTATTTTTTCAGTCAATAAAGCAACAGTAAGTTGTAGAACTACCATAAAACTGATGTCACCTCAAAACAAGGTGAAAACATATTCTAGTAAAGATATTTTTCATATAAATCTCTGGCAAAATTTGAATTCAAGTAGCTAACAATTTTCACTTGATATATACCGACTCACCAAGCTAATAGTATGGAGAATATATATTTGGTCTAGTGCATACCATGTCATACATCAAACTTTGAACTACACTAGATTATGGAATATGAGGCATGTAGTCCTCATCTTCACTAGATTGGGGTGATAATTAAACAAGTTGATAGTTTATGTGGTGCGAGTGGAGTGTTCATAGACTTGGCATCATACATCTCAAACATTCTCAACTAGTATGTTTGGGACAAGAATAATTTCCAAACATGAGATTGTGCCTTGTCCATGGCCAGAATTTCCATGGCACTATCAAAGTCTTTCATCTCGAACTTACTACTCAACTGCTTTCAACTCATTAACATCAAATGCATACTTCGTAGCAACAAGTATATCATCCATATATATATAAGCATGTAGATGAAAGAACTATGAACCTTTCTCCTATAATGCAAAAAAAACATCATATTCACTTCTCCTACAAAATTTAAAATTCAACCAACATCTCATATCAAGGCCTAATATTTATCTAAGGAGAATTTCGATGCTACATGGGATTTGGTCGAGTATATATATAAATCTTTTTCCTAATTTATTATTTTTTTAGACATTATCAAAAAATTAAATATTTACTATAAAAAATTGTTAAAAAATTAATTCCTTATCTATAGTTACAAATCCTAAAAATGAGTTTTGGTATCAAATGTAATTTTTTAATTATAATAATAAAAATTATTAATTATCAATCCATAGTATTATACATTCAAAGCGTAGCAAATTAGTTATGTACTATTCTTAGAAAATTTAATATATATATATATATAATGATCATCAACTGCAAATTGATCATAGTGAGGATTTGCTACGAAAGTATCTGCTTTGAACTTGATTGGGATAATTTTTAACAAAATTACGAATTTTTAACATCAGCTAATGAATTAGCTGTAGTTAATATCCTAATTTTTTGTAATGAGGGCACTAACTTATCAATGAGAATGAAAAACTTGTAGACATCAATTTGTTCCTATAATACATTGGAGGAATCAGAAGCATAATATAACTTAACCATTCGAATTTGGCACATATATACTTCGACCTCAATGTTTGGTTATAATGCCAATTAGGTTCATTATACCATATTTGATTTTTATTATTGAATACTTTCTCACCTTTTTGATCAAATGAATCTTATTCATTGAGCCCTAGTTAATGGGAATACATGCTCAAATTCGTAAAATATACCCTCTCTAAAATAAACAAGAAAAAAAAAAAGGAAAAAGAGATACAACAAGAAGAAGAATATTCTCATATTGGAAGATGTTTATATGTTTCACTATCAATTTTAGGCTAGGAAATTGTTTTTTCATTTTTTCAGTTTAATATTTCACATGAAGATAAGGTGCTACTTTACCCTTTATTTAGGTAAGAACTTTTTGATGCACGCTTTTTATGTCTTTTTGTTTATAATTTATTTATAGGAAGGGGGAAACGTGATTAGGGATGGAATTAGGGTATGCTACTCATCAGGAATCTATGACCTAGGCTACTTATAGCCTAATTTGGCCTAGCCTATTTAATAAAGAAAATAAGGTTAACACTTAAAAAGAAACATTTTTAACTAAATAGGCTAAACTTAAGTTCTTATAAAAAGTTTCAAAGTTTAACAGGCCGGCTCGTTTATCCTTTTTCACATAAAAAGTATTATAATATTGATATAATATTAAATAGCTAACTGCATTAAATTTTTTTAATTAATCCTTTATGGAATATGTAGTGTTGCTTAGTATTACTTTTTATTGAAATGATACTATTTTATACTTCAATTTGAATTTTCATATTTATGTATTTATTATTTATCATTTTGACTATTACTTATCAAGGTCCATTACAAATTTGAGTATATTAAAAATTTAGATTTAATGAAAATCTTCTTAGAAAATAAGCTTTTAGGTAAGATTTTAGGCTAGGCTAAGGCTTTGAAATTTATTAAAAAGGCTAGGTCTAATCTTGGGAAGAAAAAAAAAGGCCTCTTATTTAGGTTTAGGTTTAGGTTTAGGTTTGTCATTTACATAATAGACCTAACATATTTAAGCCAAAGCCTAATCTAGCCTAACCAATTTCCGTGCCTAAACGTGATACCACACAAATGGTTTGAGTTTCTAAATTGTACAAAATATTCATATCCTTTAAAATAACATTTTTTTCAAAAAAAAAAACAAAAAGAATCAATTAAAAAATCCTTAACTTTTGTACTGAGAATGAACATGTTAAGTGCGACCCCTTCTAACACAAGAATTTTTATTTATTAATTACACTATTGAATAATTATCTTATGAAAAGATGAGATAATTTCTTCGTTTTGGAATGGTCTAAGTCACAAAGTCATGATAATGTGCATTAAGAGAAAACTATGGCAATGAACACAGATTTTCCAAATTCAGATTGAAATTATATTTTTATTTTCATAAACAAAGATTGGAGTTTGACTTTTATGTCTTGGACGTTCGACACGCAAAGTTTTATTTGAATTTTCCATTAGAATGATAGCCGCATTTTGTTAGAATGGCAATTTTCAATCCTTGCTTATCTTTCATTGAACACTCGATCTTATCATTTCAACATTTATAATTGTTTTTTACATTCCATATAAGTATGAATCTGCTTAACTAACATGACTAGGACCAGTCCATCATTCGTATCAATTTATTTTTCATGTAAAAATCTTCTCTGCTTGTATTTTATATACTCCCTGAGTGAAGGATTGGATACATTAATAATAAGAGTATTATATTTGCAATTTATTGAAAAATAGACGAAAAGTGGGTTCAAATCTTGGTATGAAGAGTTTTTATTTTTTATTTTTTTTGTTTTATTCTTGCACAAGCAAGTATATACCAAGCATTTGAACTCCAAACGTAAAGGTAATGTTATTCGATCAATTGATTACTTGATATCTTGATATGAAATGTAAATTATGATTAAGAATAATTTCTAATTAGATCAGCCGACTTTATGGGAGTATTTGGTTATGTTTTGAACTTTCGATTGAAGAAAATCCTTCTCTTATACCAAATTTTTTTTTCTCAAAATACTTTTTATGTTTTTAATCATTGTATTGAAAAATCCTCAACCCTCATTCCCAATATTATTATTATTATTTAATCAATCATATAATAATATTTTAAGATTATATCAAATCATTATAATTTACACACAAATACATTTTAAATACATAGATATATATATATATATATTAAAATTAATATTTAATTCTAATTTTTCTTCACTAACAAGACAAACAAGCAATCAATTTGACATCAATAATAAACAATGTTCTCTTTCAAAACATAAACAAATACGCAAATATTCTATGAAATATCTACTAACTATTTCCCAAATAAACAAAAAACCATCATATTCTACCAATTCCACTATCACACATTCCCTGATGTTACCCCCAAAATTTATTTTCTCAAAATATACAATCCCAAACACCACGAAAATATATCCATACTTCTATATATTTTTAGTAAGTACAGACCGCTTCCATCGTTATTGTTATTGTGATTTTATCTTTCCCTATAACCTTTCATTCTAATATATGTTAATAAAGTGTTTAACTCATTAAAGTTATTTAAAACTCATACACGCTCCTAAATTTTTGCAATATATCTTACACACTTATAAACTATGGGCCTTATTTTAGAACTAAGTACCGCCGTCTTTTCTGGTGCGTGGTGTTAAACGAAACCGAAATATATACTGTAAAAAACGCTCCGAAGAATTCCAACAGCTAACAATACTTTCTCTGTAACAGATCATAGTTTTACGTCTAAGATGGGGATATTTAACTATTAATTTTAGAAAGTATTTAAATTATAAGATACTTATAATCGCAACTTTGTGATTTATATTGTTAATAAATCAACAATCATTTTAGGATAATTATAGTGCTTTGTCATATTACTATGGGTGTAACTAAACAAAATTTTCCTTCACCCTATGTTTGGTTGTACGATTTTAATGTGGAAAATGTTAAGAAAATCTTTTTAGTGCTTCAAATGATACAACTTTATGCTTTAATGTTTGCACATTTGCATTTTTCTTCTTTTTTTCCTCATTATTTTCCTTAATCCAAACATTGCGTCAGCCTTTAAGATTACACATTCTTCACTTTTAATTTATCTTCTTTTCACAGTCAAGCCCGTCTATTATTAGTCAATCTATTAGAATTTGACTTTCTAATTTTCCTCACAGAGAGAATAATTGAGAGGGAGAGAGAAAGTGACTGAAAGAGAAAAATAGTCAGAAAATTGCCAATCTTGAGAGAGAGGGAGGGGAAGCGAATGGCTCAACAAAAATAGAACTTTTCAAAATAAGAGAGCTTTGCTTTGCAAGATAGAGAAAATTAGGGCAAAGATGAGTAGGTAAGAAGTTGCGTCGCATAAGAAGAATGGTAATTTGTCCTCTAAAAAATATTTGTTTTAGATGATTTTATTTTTTCTGATCATTTTTAATTTATTGTAGAGTAAGTTCGGTTTTTTGACAAATTTTATGAACTTTGATCATATTCCAATGGTCCAAGGGGAATGTTTTTAATTTTAATTTCAAGATGGGAGGTAGATGTAATTATCCATAGTAATAGGGGAGCGCGATGTTATTATCTTAATATTTTTTTGTGTTTCTAAATAACATATCTAGATATGCATGTTTATTTTTTCAATTCTCATAATTATAACTTATATAATAATTATCATTTATAATCCACCTACTTTACGTATCTAGACGTACCGATTTATTTTTTTAATTCCCATATTTATAACTTATGTAGTAATTATCATTTATAATCCACCTACACCTACTTTGTATAGCACTATCTCATTTTGTTATTATATATTTTTATTTATGTAAAAATTTAAATAAATATACAGAAATCACTAAAATGACATTATTTTTATATAAAAAATCAATATTTATTTATTTTATACATAAAGATTTTAGTACACACGTTAGAGGATATTCCAAAACAGATAGTTTGTATAAATCGGACATAACTTAAATGTGTGAATTATAAGTTGTTAATTCACAAAACAAAAGAGACATTACTTGTAACGCATCATTGTCTCATCTTTTTGCTGCTTATTTTGTCAATTTGAAGTGATCCAATCCCTTCGTCTGTAAAAGTATTTTAGCTGTTAATGTGAAATAACTTGGTGAGCATTAGGACAATAAAAAGTGAAAATCCATTTGTTGTCCAATCACATAAAAGTTTTTTTATTGCAAATAGAACGTCACACGAAGCAAATAGATAATCATGCAGATAATCAAACGACATCAAATCAAAGCAAGAGGGTCTCCCAATCCTCATCGGATTGGTCGCCTTCTCAACTCCGCAACACTCGAACTAAAAATCCAGAAGCAGCTGATCAACTCCTCCAAATCGATCCTAGCCGTCAAAACCTCACATCCTCTCAGACGCAAGATAAAACGGTACTCCCTCAGCCCATAGGAACAGAAAAAACACACAATTTATCACTCTTTATTCTATCTTACAATATTGTGATAAGCTTAAGAACACGTGATCAAATCCCAAGCGGGATCTTTTTAGATAGCAAGCACGAGACCGGGCACGGATTTCCCGACCCGATCCGGAAGACTACTCTCCCAAACCGAGGGGCAATTGAGCGGCGCAATGCTGCTGCAGCAATCTGATTGGTCTGTCTTTCCAATTCGCGTCACAGTGAGGGACGTGTTGAAGTACTCTCTGACCTGGGTGATTATCCCATCGGTGACGGTCCAGGCGTGAACCCAGGCAATGGAACGAGACTGGTCGAAACCTTCTGCGAGAACGGTGGGGCCAAAGGCGGAGATGCTGTGGGGAACGAAACGGAAATTCGATTCCTGCTCGCCGGTAAGGAGGCGCATCAAAAACTGGTGGGACGGCGGACCATGAAACCACCACTCGAGGTCGGCGGCGAGGATCTTGTGGATTGTCTCCGCGTCGCGGCTTTTCAAGGCCTCATACAGGGCGGTCACCACCCCTTTGTTTCGAGATTCCTCCAGAATTTCCTGAGTTGACGCCAGCTCCTGAAAAATTAGAGAGCAAGGGAAATGCGAAAGGTTTATGGTAGAGGGGAAGAGAAAATTGCAAGCAACGGGAAGGTGGAGAGAGGATTTATAGAGTGACAAGGAGGGGTGTTATGGGGATTGGACATTGGATCTCGAGGGTAGACTGGGGAGACGGAGGTGGGTTTGGTTTTCAGTAGAGGATCTGTGTGCATGAGGATTACGTGTCGTGGAACGAGTGGTTTTGGTGGGGTATTAGTCATTCTGGAAGATCGGGCACCGGGGTCGGGCCCGATTGAATGAGGTTTGGAATTTGGGAAAGCGTCCATATTTTCAAGCCAACTCTTTTTGACCCCACAGTGCCACTTTGGCTGACTGTTTCTTATTTTTTGTTTACTTCCTTATTTATTTTGATATATCTTATGAATTTTGTTACGTCATCTTTATTAAAAATAAGGGGGAGTTTAATTTTCGTTGATATAGTTACTAATTTTGACGGAGTTGTCGCGAGCACCATCAAACTCCGGAACAAGTCCATTAATTGACGAATCAGTAAACCTTTATTGATGTTTAAATTTATAGTCTGGCACAAAAATAATTTTATCAAATATTGTTTTGTATGGTGAGCGCATAAAAAAATCTTATTCAGGGAATGATTTTTTTTTTAAAATATGTATTGAATGGTGAATTAAATGTGATCATATTTAAATTATTGACAATTGTTTAATGCTGGGCTTCGTGCAATCCCATGGGTGTTGAAACGTTATGTTGAATAATTGCATGACAATCATTTCCCGGACTAGGAATTAATTTAGTCCATTAATAATTGATTATAAGTGTAGCAATCACAGCTAAACTTGGGGGGCTTTCAGAGCCAGAGCCCCTCTGGACTCGTGCGCACACGCTTTTGTGCAATGTGACATGAATATACAATACTGACTGCTGGCCAATAATCCTACTCGAAGTAGGGCTGTATAATCCAACTAAATAGAAAACGCGGATAGCTGCCCAACAATATATTATTAGTTTCTTTATAATAGGCTATACTGTAGGACGTTTTCCTTTTTCTTTTAATACATATATATATATATATATATATATATTAAGTGTTGGATAAAATTTCAATTTTGAACTTTGCATATTTAAATACAATAATTATAATAATGTTATTAGACTAATTGGCTACTACGAAAATTATACCATAAAATCTTATTTTATATTTTGATATCTTAATGTAAAATATATCTAATGAATCATTTTAAAAAAATACTAATTCTCAATATATTTATATTTATATTTATATTTATATTTATTTATTTATTTTAGTAGTTGATAATTAACCAGTGTGTCAATTCCTAATAGTATGATTAATTTACCATTCCATGCTCCTAATCTCTTATTTCGTATGTTAGAATTTGCATGTACGTCATGTGCATGAAAATGTGGTTGAACGGTGGGAACCACACACTAGGTATCATCCAAAAGGAAGTGGAAAAAGAATTCTAGGCCATATATAAATACAAACCAATATTTCAGTCCATTAATGGCCGTTACTAGTATGTTAGTATCCTTAAGAACAATTAGGAAAATAAAGTACAATTACCAATCAATTTCGATTTTTTTGTTATATTTTCTATCTGTGCAACATTTTGATATATTATGCTCCACCAATAATCATTACATTTGAATGTCATCAACAACTAATAATAATAAATAATCAACTATTTATTACCAAGCCACTTTGTCTGTTTAACCATCCCCTGGTTGACCACCTTGTCTGGTCAATGATTGTCGACCAGAGTGCTTACTCCGGCACTGATTTATATCCTTGCCGCATTCAATGTTCTGATAGGCAGCGTGCCTCTACATTAATAAAACGTGTTATCCCAATACAGTCTCTGCCAACAACTCTGATAGGAAGGCACACCTCCAAAGTACTATTTATTTTGGAAGACAGAAGATGATGCCACCTAAAATAGTATTGGGATTGAAAATGACCAACAACCTTTAGACAAGGATAAGAGCTCTCTACACTTGATAAAGGCATCTTAGATATATCACTCACCAGGAAAAGACTATAAATACCTTACTGCCAGTCGCCCTTCAAGTAATGTCATATATACTACACGCTCTTATTTTACTGCTTAATTACCTCATTTCGATTAGAATTAACTTAAGCGTCACAGTGTTTTAGTTGGGGGCATCTTGACTAGTTTAACGTTTGTTGTTGGTCGTAAATTTTAGCTTTAAAAAGAATATCACTATGAGATCGTTCGACCTCCCAATTCGAATCAACCCAAACACTACCCTACTCACTAAATATGACTTTTAACTTCATCAATTATAGTGGTGTGAACCACTGAGGACGACTAATATAATTATTCCATTAACTAATCATTCAAGGTTTTTGGGACATTATAGTGACATAAGCAACTAATGAGATGGAAAATAATTAATTTTAAATGATAACTTAGATATTTGTTTTTTTTATAATTAGATATTTCATTCACATAAAAGCATGATTTTACATTAATTACAATTTACCAAAAAAATAATTAGTGATAAAATAATAAGTAATAATATAAAAATTATCATGAATTATGTATATTAAGAAATAAATTTTTTTATTTTATTGCCTTAATAATTTTTACAAATTTAATAACAATAAAAATAATATTTAAATTGTCACAATTGATAATTAGTGACTATTTATCTGTAGTGACAATAAAAATCTTTTCATAAAATAAAAATTATAATCACTTTGATCACTTAAAAAATTATTAGTATCAAAATAAAATTATTATTGTAACTTAATATATATTATTAATGATAATTTTTTATGTATTCATGATCATTGAAAATAAAAATCATAATCACTTTGATCACTTAAAAAAATTATTAGTATCAAAATAAAATTATTATTGTAACTTAATATATATTATTAATGATAATTTTTTATGTATTCATGATCATTGATTTTTTATTCACTAATATTATATTTTTTTAGTATATTTATATATAAAAATTTTAAAACTATAGCAAGGTAACACGTGGGCCGCCGCCAGCCGACTGCGGACGCCTCTTTTATGAGTGATAAGCCTATATAATATTCTTTTTCTTCCTCTTGGGCCCTTCCAGTAAAATTAACTAGCAAAAAATGGCAAAAGTAAAATGAATTAATAATTCAGGAGCAACAGTAGCAAGTGGCAGTCATAGTTTTAGGCGTCGCAAGATGGCTGAAAGTCAACATGTAAGAAAAGCAAAGGAAAAACACATTTCTTTTCTTATTTTCTTTTATTGTTTTGTTTTGTCTGAGAATAATTTCTTTCCCCAATTTTTGTTTTTGTTTTCTTCGGTTGTTACTTGTCATTGCATGGTGAATCTCGTGGCTTTAGAGGGAGCATAATATTGCCTATAATCCCTATTGCATTGGCTTATATGGGAATATGTGTTTGGGTAAATTTATTTAAAAGGTCTCAACGTTAAATTTTTTTAAAAAAATAAATTTTCAAAATATTTGCATAAAATAAGATTTTAGAACTTATAAGATGTTCGTAATGATAATTTTATAATTAATATGATAAAAATTAAGAAAGCTTTTTAAAATTTTAAAAATAAGTTATGAATTCTTTATTTTTTTAAAAAAAAACTTATAAGCTCGTAACATGTTATTTTAAAAATTTATAAATTTTTTAAAAAAAATTATCAAATACTTTTAAATATCTTATAAGCTCTAAAACATCTTAAAAATATTTTGATAAATTTATAAACTCACCCAAACATATAAATAATGAGTAAATATAGAAGTTGGCCTTAATTTTGCTTTGACACAAGGAGAATAGATAAACATCAATTGTGATAGCACTTCCATCCCCCGGAAAGTTAATCATAAACTTTGACATTTTGCTGCCTGAAAATTTAAGGGACATTGTATGCATACTGTAGACATATTAATTTTAGCAAATGGAGAAGTGATACATGTAAAATAATATATTGGATATTAATTTAAATTTTTTATTTATTTTTTAGAATTTATTAAATGTAATTCTAAAAGATAAATAATTAACTTTAATTAATACTTTAGTAGTTATTTTATATTCAAATTAAATATTGACAAGTGTTAAAAATGAGGTGTCTTTGTCAATGCACCAATCAAATTAAAGATATCTGATATAATTTTTTGATATTTAATATTATCTTATTAAATTGATAATTATCAAAAAAGTTCAAGTTAATTTGAAAGTCTTCCATAAAACATCTATATAAAGGGAACGACCAAAACTTAAACACAACACGAATTCCAACAAGTGAGAAGAGCTTTATAGGTGTCCAATAATTCTCTCAATTAAATTTAAGGTGATTCACGACGTTCAAAACGTTCTTCGCGAAGCTTGTATATTTTAGTATTTGATTCAAGATTAAAGTGTGAAACCCTCAAATTGACATTATTTTTCTTCAAATCAAATTTAAGAAGTTTCACGACATTCAAGGTATTTTTGCGGAGCTCATATATTTTGGTGTTTGGTTCAAAATTAAGGTGTGATGCCTTCAGATTGGCATTATTTTTTTTAAAAATCAAATTTAAAGAGATCTATAACGTTCAATGTGTTCTCTACAGAGCTCATTAAATTCAATATCATATTTGGAAGGAAAGAATCAAAGAATTAGATTAGAAATTGAATCAATAGTTGATTGATAGGTTTCAATTTCATTTTATTTGTATGATTTTTCTTGTCTTGTAATTTTAATTTTGCAGACAAAGAAATTTGCGTTTACAAATTTTGGCATCTTTACTTCTCATCTCTTTCCTTCATCAAAACTAAAGTATCATGCTCGCCAACATGATTACAACACTGAAAATTACTACATCAAATTTCTCAAGTACTGGAATAAAAAGTGTTAGCGTTATCACAAGAAATATGTCCAAGAAGTTACTATCATCTTTGGAAGCAGCTCCTTTGCTTGCTGTGGAAAAGGTGTTACTGCATTTTATTGACATAAATAAAGATGGTGGAGACTCAAAGGAAGAATTTGCACCATTCATTCCCCACTCTATATCAAATTCCTTGAGCATGGTGATGGTGATGATGACAAGTGCTACCACATTGGAGAAACAAATTGCAAATTTGACGAGGGCCATTGAAGGACTCACAAAGCATATCGAAGAGCGAGACTTTTAAATCTCCAAATTGATGAACAAAGTGGACAATCTTAATGCTAGTTGCATGGTAAGAAAAGCAAATTGAAGCTCGGGATGAAGGCGAAACATCCACAAAAAGATAATTAGCCAAAAACAAAGTAGATTGCAACAAAAGAACTAGAAGTTTCCACTGGACTAATTGTCATCGACCCACTGAAGGAGTTTATCATGGAGACTATTAAAAGAAAAGCTTGATGAAAGTTCTAAGTCGTCTATAACTTACTCTAAGCCATATACTCAAAGGATTGGCAACTTAAAGATACCAATTGGTTACCAGCCCCCAAAGTTTCAACAATTCGATGGCACCTAAAGCAGCACATGGCTCATTTCATTGAAACTTGTAATAATGCTAGGACATATGGAGATCATCTAGTTAAGCAGTTTATTCAATCATTAAAGGACAATGCTTTTGATTAGTATATTGACTTGGAGGCAGGTTCTGTCGATAGTTGGGGGCAACTACAACAAGAGTTCCTCAATCATTTCTATAGTACTCGAAGGACAATTAGCATGATTGAACTTACCAACTTTCACTAGTGGAAAGAAAAACTTGTCATGGACTATATCAACTACTAGAGAAATTTGTGTCTTAACTGCAAAGATCTATTGTCAAAGGCTTCAACAATTGAGATGTGCATCCAAGGAATGCATTGGAGGCTAGCCTACATACTTCAAGGAATGAAATTAAAAACTTTTGAAAATTTGGCAATGCATGCACATAATATTGAAATGGGCATGAATTTTAATGAACAAGAAGACTCAAGCAATACCGATGATGATGAAGATGTTGGGGGTAATTAATTTTTATCTCCAAATTCCAAATGTTCCTTGATAGAAGACTAAACTATCAATAATGCTCCTAAATAAGAGCATAAATTATCTAAAATTCTCAAGTTTTCATGTCTCCAAATAACAGACTCAAGTCTCCAAGTCTTTAAATACTAAATAAGAGCATAAATTATCTAAAATTCTCAAGTTTTCGTGTCTCCAAATAACAGACTCAAGTCTCCAAGTCTTCAAATTCATGACTCAAATCTTCAAGTCCCTAAATTCAAACTCAAGTCTTCAAGTCTTTAAATACAAACTCAAGTCTCCAGTCTCTAACATCTACGACTCAAGTATTCAAGACTTCAAGTTAAGGCTAAAGTTTCTAAATCTTCAAGTTCAAGACTCAAATTTTTAAGTCTCCAAATCAAAGACTCAAGTCTCCAAGTCTTCAAATTCAAGATCATGTCTTAATTCTCCAAATATTTAAGCCAAGGCTCAAATTTTGAAATCTTCAAATTCAAAACTCAAGTTTGCAAACCTCTAAATCCACACTCAAGTATGCAGATGCCCAAATCAAGACTCAAGTCTTCAAGTCCAAAGCTCAAATCTTCAAATTTCAAATGCTTCTAGATACGAGCATAAACTACCGAAAATTTTTAAATTAAAATTTTTCCACGTGCTCCTTGATAAGAGCTTAAACTATCAATAAAGCTCCTAGATACAAGTATAAACTATCTAAATATTCAAATCTCCAATGGACTCCTTGATAAGAGTTTAAACTATCAATAAGACTCCTAGATATAAAAATAAACTATTTAAATATTCAAAATCTCCCATGTGCTCTTTGATAAAAGTTTAAACTATTAATAATGCTTCTAGATACAAGCATAAATTATCTAAAACTTTTAAAGTCTCCCAATGTACTTATTGATAAGAGTGTAAATTGTTTATTAAGTCAAACTCAAGTAAACTTCTTGACACGAATATAAATTGTCAATTAAATTTAAATGGACTCCTTAACACGAGTATAAAGTGTTTATTCAAGTTAAATATGTTCCTTGGCGCATGAGCTAAAACTACATGTTACTCTTGACTCGCATGAATATAAACTATGTATGGCACCCTCCTCAAAAGGATGTTTACTTTAAACTGCATTATGATTTGATCTATTTATTGGGTTCATAGCCCTAGATGGGAGGACTTCATCATAAAAATCTCCAAGTATTGGTAATCAACAAAGTCCATGAAGAATTCATAAAGAGATAAAGTTCTTAATGGCAATTTGCAGTATATTTGTAGAAGGGCTCTACAGCTTAAGGAATGTTTGGAGGATTACTTGTCACAAAATTTTTTGAAAAAAATGGAAAGAAAAAAGAAAAAAGAAATTCTCAAAATACTTCAAGTCTTGCCTCTTTCACAAATAATTGACACATCTTTTGCCAAGCTTTGAAGTGTGGACATTTGTAGACATATTAATTTTAGTAAATGGAGAAGTGGCACATGTGAAATAATATACTGGATATTAATTTAAAATTTTTATTTATTTCTTAAAATTTATTAAATTTAATTCTAAAAGATAAATAGTTAATTTTAATTAATACTCTAGTATTTATTTTATGCTCAAAATCAAATATTGACAAATATGAAAAATGATGTATCCATGTCTGTGGACCAATCAAATAAAAAATATCTGATATAATCTTTTGATATTTGATATTATCTTATCGAATATATAACTATAAAAAAAGTTTAAGTTAACTTGAAAGTCTTCCATCAAGCATCTGTATAAAGGCGGGGTGGCTAAAGCTCATTCAACATAACACAAGTTCCAGCAAGTGAGAGGAGCTTTAAAGAAGTTCAGCAATTCTTTCAATTAAATTCAAAGAGATACATGACGTTCAAGGCATTCTTCGCAGGGTTTATATATTTTGGGGTTTGATTTGAAATTTGGGTGGGAAGCCCTCGAATTGGCGTTATTTTTTCTTAAAATCAAATTTAAGGAGATCCACGATGTTTAAGGTATTTTTCACGAATTTCATATATTTTGACATTTGATCTAAAATTAAGGTGTGATGCCCTCGGATTGGTGTTATTTTTCTTTAAGTCAAATTTAAGGAGATCCATGACTTCAAGGCGTTTTCTGCAGAATTTATTAAATTCAAAATCATATTTGAAAGAGAAGAATCAGAAGATTATTTTAGAAATTGAATCCACAGTTAATTAATAGGTTTCAATTTCATTTTATTTGTATGATTTTTCTTGTCTTGTAATTTTAATTTTGCAGAAAAAAAATTTGCTCTTACACATACAATGCTTACTTATATTTGATTTTTCACACAAAATGATAAGAATTATGTCATGTTAATATTAAAATCCGTTTTTTATTGTTATTGACGGTAACATGATTATAACCTAAATTTATGCACCCATAATTTAGTACAAATTTTTTTAAACCAAATCTCACACCAAAAACGCATTGGGGGATTTATGTGTTCCTAAAGAAAATCTTTGACACTTATGTCACAACGTAGCTTTTGCCAATTAAGAAAAATATAAAATGCACTACGAAAAATATATAGGATGTAATAAAAGATTGTGTTGGAATAGACAGGATCATCTGATTTGAGAATTTTGACATTTATGAATCATGTTCCATCAATTTTGATTGGAAATAGAGAGTTCCAGAAAGATAAAAATTAATGAAATTTGTATCTACAATTTTATCTCATTGAGAAGATGTTGATAAAGTAGTTATATGTCAAATCAATAATATAAATAAAACAAATATGCATTATGTTTATTCAAATAAATACTATTTATTCACAAATTTAAATTGTTTAATTAAACTTTATTTAATCCTTCACTACATAGTTTTATAGTTATTATTTAAGTAAACTAATACATAAAATCTTATATCCACTTGTTAATAAATTAATAAATTAACTAAATTATATCATAATAAGTTGTCAAGTTTTTATGAAGTTCTAGTTGATTTTCAATAATAAGGACTCAAGATTTTCTTCAACGCTACAACGTCCGAATTAATACCCAATTAAATAGCTTTTGAGCTCTAAAAGTTCATACAATTAGTATTTCGAAACTCCTCAATAAATAATGTAATTCCTTACATACACATTCCTCTATTGAAATTACCAATAAAATTATAAAAAAAAAAAAAGGTGAGTCAAATCATCAAAATTTGACATATCATGTAGAACATGAATTTCTGCAGGAAATTGCATGAACTCTTTTGTAACCAAAAAAAGAAAAAGAGGACAAAAAAAACATAGGTTGTTTGGTTATATTTTTTGTTTGATTTTATTATGTGTTTATTATGTATTTTGAAAGAATGAATTATTTGAAAATGTGAAAGATATTTTTTTGTATGTTTGTTTATGTTTTGGAGGAGATATTTTTTTTTATTGTAGCAGTCAAATCAATGCTTATTTGTTAGGTTTTTGAAGTGAAAATAAAATGAAGTGATTTTTTAATATTAGAATAATATATATATAATGTATATATAATATATGTATGTATATATTGAAAAATATGCATTTTGGAGAAAAATGAAGATATATTTAATTATATTTCCCCAAAACAACCTTATTTTGGGGAAACATAACCAAACAAAGCCATAGTATTTTCATTAGCAAAATTATAGAGCATCAAAATTAAAATTAGATGAGTTAAGTCCATCAAAAGATTAGAATAACAACTATGATTTTTTTATGAGAAATAAATCGGGATACTTTGTGTAATTTGTTTATAGAAATAATTTATTTATTTTATAAAATTATAGAAATAATTTAGATATTTTACTTTTATTAATAAATGATACATTATGAAACACCTCACTTTTTAGGTGGAATGTCATATCTTAAAATAAATTATTTTGAGATTGAGCAATAATAATAATAATAATAATAATAAACTTTTATCACATAAAATAAACGTAATATTAAATTGAATGAAATAATAAATTAATTCAACTTAATACGTCAACTTTAACATATCCTAAAAGTTCGGGGCCTTTAAATTTTATTGGTATAGTTACTAATTTTGACGGAGCATCTTAAGCCTCCAGAATCAGTCCCTCTACCTGATGAACCAGTAAAACTTCGATGATGTCTTATTGTCAGACGTAAAAGGTTGTCCCCGTGGACGGGTTTTTTCGTTTTTGTTGCGGGGAAGCACTGCGCCACCACGCCCGCACCCCCTGCCTCCGCGGGCGCCCGGGGGGGCGGGGGTGTGGTTGTGTGTTTGTACATTATATTAAAAATTTTAATAATAGTTAATTTAAATTAAATTTTAAAAGAATACATTATTTACTATTAATTAAAATATTAATTTTTAATTAGCATTGGTTAATTTTAAGAGATTTAATTTTTCTTGTTTGGCCTTAAATAAAAAAATTAATTATTTACATTTGTTGTATTGAATTAATTAATTTTTAATTAACAATAAAAATAAATTCAATTTTATTAACTTAAAAATAAATTTTTAAGTCTATATTCTCAATCAAGTAATCAAATGAAGATTGTAATTAGGTTAGACCCATTAGAGTACTTTCATTTTATTTGCATGAAAAAAATTGTATGAGTTAAGAAAAAACTTTAAAGACTTGAAAAACAATTAAAATTCATTTTTTTGACTTTAACAATATTAAAACAAAGAGACAAAAGTAAACTAATGAATATATTAAGATGAATGTTTTGAATTTTCTTTGTCTTTCAACAGTTACAAGTAAGAAAATTTTTCCGACTATAAATATTATGAGAAAGAGGCTCAAAAATAAAATAACAAATAATTTTTAACTAATTGCTTATTTAATTATATTGCGAATAATATTACAAAAATTTTTGATAATGAGTTGATTACAAATGAAATTTATGATATAAAAAATCGTCGTGCTCAACTACAATGTAGATCATATATTTTGAATTCGTAAAATATAAATTTTTTATTTAAACTTTTATATTTTATAATTTTTTACCCTTCCATACTTTCATTGCTGGATTTGGTTGGCCGGTAAAGTATTGTTCTATAGGTAAACACATTTAAAAAAAAATATTTTTAAAATGAAATTTTTATGTTGAAGAAATGAATTTAAATTTATATTTAAAATTTTTTGACAACTGTTTAGTGCTAGGCTTAGTACAATCCCATAGGTGTTGAACAGTGTTGTACTAATTGCATGAGAATCTTTTTCCAGACTAGTAATTGGTGGATTAATAATTGATTATAAGTCTGGCAACCACTGGCAAAACTTGGGGGCTTCCAGAGACGGGGCCCTCCAAAGTCGTGCAAACGCACATTTTTGTGTACTGTCAAATGTGACGTGCATCAACAATTTTGACTGCTGTCGGGTGATATCCTCGATCCAGGTCTGTGACAGTGCATGGTGGATTGTTGTTTCATAATTTTTTTCATTTATATATATATATATATATTTAAAATTCATAAAAGTTTGAATTTTAAATCTTATATATATAAATTTAATGTGATTCAAATTTTAAAATTTTCAATTATAGATGTAAAAATAATATCATTATACTTACTGAGTATTGTGCAGAATAATTGTTTAACAATATAATATCAATTTCTTTATATTAGATCGTATAATAAAATTTTATTTTATACAATGATGTCATAATATAAATATATATTTGATCAACAAGTTAGAAAACACTAAATATTATTTTATTTATGTTTATTTTTTGTTTTAGTATTTGATAATTTCCTAGTAACTAGTAAGTCAAATACTAGTAGTCTAATTAATTTATCATTTTATTCCATTAATCTCTTATTTCCTAAGTTGGAATTTACATATATGGCAATTTGCATGAAAATGTGGTTGAACGGTGGGAACAAAATATATATTAGGCATATATATATATATATATCATCAAAAGGAAATGGAAAAGGCAAGGTAGATCATATTAACTATGATATAGAAACCAATATTTCAGTCCATTAATCCATTACTAATATATTAACAATATCCTTAACAACAATTAGGATCTTGAACTGAAATTACCGACCACGTTTAACTTTATTTTGTTCTAATTTTTTTATGCAACTGCTTTCATATATTATGGTCGATCAATAATCAATACATCTTAAATATCATCAATGACTAATTAATAGTAATTAAAAACTGATATTCAGTGGCTTACAAGTTAAGTAGCATTAATCTTCTTTGTTAAGTAAAATATCTCGTATTCAACTCAAATGGGTGTCGTTTCTCCAAAAAAAATAAACAATCGGCCATTATATTAACTATTACTAAAATAGATAAATAAAGACCAACACTTTTAATAGAATTTAAATATAAAATTTCATAATTTAGTTCAACTAAGCATCATTAAAACTTTTGAATTTCTCAAAAGTAATTTTTTTTAAAATGTTGTTCTTGTGTGGCGACCATTAACAACAACTAATTTAATTATTACATTAAATAATCATTCATGTTTTTAAAGATATTATAGTTATATAAGCAACCCCAAATGAGCTGGAGAAAAAAATTATATTGAATAATAAGATAGATATTTTGATTCAAATAAAAGCGAGAATTAAATATATTGTTTAAAATTTATATATAAATTTTATTAATAGACAAAATAATGGGGGCTCCCTGCCACCCTGTTGTAGCTGTCTGCTGACTAAGAGGTTAGTGTGGTGTGCTGTGGATTGGTTTCAAATTGTATTGAATTAAATTAGGGTCTGTATATATATATATATCTCTGTTGGCCCCCGCCCCTCCACTAAAATTTTTACCTTGTCTTAATTTGTTAAAATAATACTGTTTATTTAATTAATTTTACTTGGCCAATTTAAGTGCTTACTTGTGCTTAACTTTTATCTAAGTTGAGGTTGAAGTTTGTAGGACTTTTTAGGAAGTGCTTCTTTTGATGATTTTATCATCACCCACAAACTTAGTAAAAATTATGGCCAAGTTGAAGAGACTAAAAGAAAGAAAGAAGTTTTTATGAGGAGTAATGAGATTAATCTCCAAGGTAACTCCCTTCATACATCATCTTTTCCTTGCTTTAAGTTTTTGGGCTCTCGCTGAGTCAAAACATGTTTTAGAGAAGGTTCCATTTTGGTTAGGTTTTGTGGGGGAGTTAAAAGTCAACCTAGTTAGGGGAGATGACTGCAGTGCTGCTGCCAGCTGCATGGGCAGCTAACATGGTCGAGTTTGGTATGGTGCCTTTGAGCACCTGAGGTCAACTACTTGGGAAAATGGTTTTAGACACCCATTTCAAGTGGCCCAGCCGCCATTTGCCATAGAGATTGAGATGATGGCAGCTGCAATCCTTCTTATCTTAGTCATGTTTGTAGCGGTCATCTTCCTCGCAATGTCATGGCATAGTCTAGGTCATGAGCCTTTCATTGGGTGCATTGTTAGGTTAAGTGTTAGAAAAGTTTAGTGAATCTCAAAGGTCGCAATGCCAATGTTTAGTTCACAAGTTGGAGCATGAGGTTCTTTTGATAAAGATCCTGAAGATGCTTCTATCATTGATAGTAGCTTTGCTCAAGATGCAGATATTTGATATTTACTCTAGCCTGATGAGTTAGATATCTTGAGATGTTGGGTTTTGTGTTTTTGAGGAGTTTGAGTTCCTTATCCTTTTACTAAGTGATAACAAGGTGTTACCTCTGAGAGAGTACTTCACTTTAGGTTTTCTTTGTCTTTAGAGTCTTAGACCCCTTTCTATAGGATGTAGTGAGAAGCTATAGAGTGTGTCTAATTCAGTTCGTGCCTAACTTTTTTGCATTCTTCATTTAGTTTCAACAACATTTGTTTGATTTAGATTTGCTAGTCTCTTTAGATAGTTTTTGTGATTTATTTGGAATGCATAAGATACTTAATGAGCTATTTTCTCATATTTTCCCAAATCGAATAACAAGTTTCTAAATTGGTTACCATCTTAAGGAAAGCCTTAGAATGATAGATATTTTTCTATTCATAAAAAAGGTTGGGGTATCCCTTGTGAGTAGAGTAGCTCAGCTTCTTTAGTCAATTTAGTTTAAATTTATCGTAACATTCATAGGAGTTTTAAGGAAGCAGGGTTAGTTGAGTACCCTTTTGATGTAACTTATTTATTTCTAGTGGTTACGCAACATATTTTCTTTTAATTGACTGTTTGGGCACATAATTAAGTTATTACTTATTTGCATTCTTATCAGTATTTATAGCTATTCATGTACTTTTCTCCTTTCAATGGGAAAAAAGGTTGATTTAGCTAAGATCTATGCTAAAAGGGTAGAAAAGAGGTACACATGAGATATCACCTAGTAGAGCAGCACCATAGGGAAGCATCACCAAATAGATAGTGCTTGAGCCCCCAACATCAAGTGAGGTGCGTGCTCTGTCACCTCTAGTGGCACGTCCACCTAGTATGATCGAGGATCCCGGGATGGCGCTTTTCAGAAGAAATGGGAAGATAAGCGTGGGCTACTAGAGACATATATCTAATGTTAGCTTGTCTCTTCCATGCTAGTAAGGGCAACAAATTCTTCTTACTATAGTTTATGTAGAAAGTGCAATACTAACTTTCATTGTGATATGGATAAGTCTTCTTTTTGCATTGATTTCCATAAAGACGTATTAAGTATGATAAGAGAAAGTTAGAGTTATAGTTATACATTTTTGTTAGTTGACTGAGATAGTTGCTGAGGACTTTTTCATGGGCAAGTGTTTGTCTCCAAACTTAGTTTGTTCTACATACTTGTTTTTCTCTATAGTGATGTATAATCTTTTGATATTTATGCCTTATGTTTTTATAATACACATGCTTGAAACTTGGCTGAGCAGATATCTTGCCAAGTAAAGGGAGCTACAGTGATGATTTCACTCTTTAAGGAGGAGGCCTCTGAATTAGCTCAGCATCAGGGATAGAAGAAGGAGGAATTTGTGAAGTTGCATAAGAAATATGAGCAATTGAAGGCGTAATATGCTAAGGAGGTTAGAACTAGGAAAACATTGTTGAAGTTTTCTATTAAATGCTTATTAGTGTTACTCACAAGGATGTAACCAAAGAATCCAAGAGTTTTGATGAATTCTTTGAGGCAATTGAGGTGAAGAAGACAACAATCTATAAGCAGACCATCTATGACTGTCGTCATATTTTGAGAAAAATCGGGCAATACCCAGCTAAGGACTTGGTGATATTACACCTACTATTCCAGGTAATATTTCTACTAGAGATTCTAAAGAAATGCCTAACGTTGACATAGAGGCGATAGCATCGTGTGATGTTGCTCTGTAGGAGTACATATATTTCTTTAGAGTATAAGAAGTATATATAAGTTTCACTTTCTTTTTAGCATTTTGGGACTACTTAGAATTTTTCTGTAGCTTTAATAGTATTTTAGATTTTTTTTGGAATTTATTGTTCCTTTTAGAGGCTATGTGTTGGCCAGATTCTTTTATCATCATAAATATTTACTCCCTTCTAATTTAAAAAGGTGTTCTATTCATTCATGTTTGTTTATATAGTTAGTTAAACAAATGACTATCAAATGTTGCCATAGGGTCGGTATGTGGTTATGTGCTTAACAAGAAACAAGGGTGCATGAGCGAGGTACTAAGCCTCTATTTATTAAATTTCATCACTAACCCCCATAAAGGGGATTATCAATTGCATAGAGTGGCACATAAGAGCATGGCCAATTTCTACTAAAGGGATCTCTTTGCAATAGTTCATCAATTCGCTTAGAATTCGTTGAGTACCTCAATGGTGTAATCTTGTTATTCTACTTAATTAGTTTTGTTAGAATCAATTGAACACCTCAATGAAGAGGTTTCGTCATAGTACTTTATCATTTGTCTTGAATGTGGCTGAGTGCCTCGCTGGTGACCACATACATAAATCAAATGTTATGTTGAAATTTCACAGAGAATCCCATTAGGTCTTGATTTCATTAACAATTATTATAGTATAGTTTAATTACGTATCTCGTTTGTGTGATCATGTTGTTATTGCTAAGTATTGTGATGACATTAAAGTGCGAGCGTCTCTCAAGAGATCTTACACCCATCAATTTATTAAGATGAGAAGTGGTGCATTGGCTATATGTCCCCAGGGTTGTTCGATAGTTGATTTTAGTGTGCAACCACGTATCTCCTTGAAAACCTTTATATGGACCTACACTAAGTTAAATCAAGTATTAGTGTAATTCAATTTTTAAAGTGATGAGGTGTTGCCACTTACCTTTAATATGTGGCTATGAAAGAGGGATTAAGTGGAACAAAATTGACTAGGTGGTAGAGTGGCGGAAACGCTTCTTTCTTCCATATTTTGGACTTTAGCTCCATGGAACAATATGTTACTGTTGAAACACGAAAGAATTGAAATCTTAGATCAAAATACTATGTATGGATGGTATGAATTGCCTAAACAAGAATTCTTGAACAGCGAACAGCTAGTTCAGATATTCACGATCAAGAAGTATTATATTCTTTTTTGAATAGGCCCTAAAAGGAGAAGAAAGGGTGGAATGCCAATAGGCGTATATTATTGAATTGACCCGACCCGATAGTACCCATTTTGGTAACGTCCAGTGCCAAAGTCACTGAATGGGTAAGTCGCCAATCTCTGGAGTATGTAATGTACTTTATCTGCTGGGTGACGGGCGGTAAGAAAGATTAATGATGAACTTATGCATGGCGACAACGTATTCAAGCTAAAGAGTTGCCACTTATCCCCAAATAGATTTGTAGTGGACTTTTAAGCGGCAATCGCATATCCCTAGAGAGATTGTATAGTGAGATTACACTAAAAACTTGCCACTTACCTCAAGAGAGGATTTGTAATGGGCTTTTAAGTGTAATCACATACCTTTAGAAAGACCATTTAGTAGATTAAACAAAGAGTTGCCACTTATCTTTAAGGGGGATTGACAGTGGGCTTTTAAGTGGTGACCACCTATCTTTGAAGAGATCATGTAGTAGGATTACACTAAAGAGTTGGCACTTGCCCTAGGGGGATTTACGGTGGACTTTTGAGCAACGGCCATGTTAGAAGGACCATATAGTGGGATTATACTTAAAAATTGCCACTTACCCTTATAGGAAATTTATGGTGATTGTGACCATGTACTCTTGGAGGGATCGTATAGTGGGATAAAGCCAAAGAGTCATCAAGTGTCCTCCAAAGAGGGATGCACAAGTGCCTTAAGTGAATTAGTTGACAATAAAAGATGACAATGTAGAAAAAATAGAATTTATTATTTTTTAACATCATAAAAGTGTCATTCCCTTAAAGGTTGGTTTTATTCAATACTAGGAAAAATAACTTCTCAATTAAAAGAAAATAGAACTTCAAAATAAATGCATAACTACTTAATCTAAAATCAATCTAAGGAAAAAAAAAAGAATCAAAGAGGACACCAACAACGACATATTCAAGTAATGTTGGGGTAGCTTTCAAAATGAATAAGTTCAAAAGTGCTCTTTGCCCTTACATTTCTTCTTGTTGTACTGCAGCTCCTTTGTTTAGATAATCTTATAGACAAAACTCTTGATGTTATTCAAGATGTTAAGGTAGCACACTTTGGTTGCTTGCAAGTTGCAAGCATCCTCTCTAGTCCTATGCAGCATAAGGAACTTTAGCTTTATGTGGTATGTTGAAACTACTGCTTGAAATAGGTTTAATGTGGGTTTCCCCAAAATTGTATTGTAAGCAGATGGTATGAGTGATTATATGCCTAAATGGGGGGTGAATTACGTTTAAGAGATTTCAATCCAGTGAAAGTTTATCACTCAAAATACTTCTTGGCCTTTTGAAACTGTTTAAGTTTTTTGCAGAAAAATAGTTTTAGTTACTAATTGGGATTTGTAAGTATCAATTAAAATACCAGTCAGACCAGTGCTAAGAAAAGTAGTAAAGACATAAGAAAATAAACATTGATATTTGTAGAGGTTCTGCAAGCCTATATCCTCTACCCTAGCTTTCACTTAGGATTTTAAACTTATCAAATTAATAAGTATATAAGAATTTTTTTACAGTTGATTATAGTAATATGATAGTAATGAATAGTAAGGGATCAAAAATAGCTTAATAGGGTGAAAAACCAACTTTTTACAAAGAGCTACACTGGAATCCCAGACTTGATAAAGCATATCCCCATAGCACTGTGAAATGATCTACTTGTGAATAAGCTTAAGGGAACTTCTACTAGATTTACTTACACAACCTCTATGGACTGATGCACGAGTTATTGCCACTCTATACGGCAAGCTCTAGTTTCTTCTTTCAAATCAAAACCAAAAATACTGCAAAAGATTTCAGACAATACTGCCCTACTGGTTTCTTCACCGAAAGGTCCTTAGAGTAACCAAACGCTAATTTGTTCTCTTCACAGAGTCTCTCAAGATAAGGTATGACTCTCATCCCTCTTCACCAGTAGGTCCTTTGAGACACAAACCACCTTATCCTTATCTCCCAAGGTCTGTTGAAAGCATGTTTCACTTGACCTTGTCCACCATAAAGTCTCTCGAAAACACATATAGAGCAAGAGATTAAAAATAATTAAGAACAAATTGTGTATTAGAGTATCACACAACTCCTCAAGACACTTAACAAATTTCTTCCCCGACTTAGTGATTCACACTTTTTAATTACTACATAAATATACTTTTATATGCTTATGTCCAATGGCTATAAGTTCTTATTAAGGCAAGAATCCATTGGAGTTGAATAAGGAAACAAGTTAACTTTGATAATCATGCATTTATTCCTTAAACAGTGAATAATTCAATAATTTCAGCATAATGTGATTTCTTTCCTAACTCGCAAAGATACAAAATCAAACTAGATTCTGTAGATCTTTTATTTATGAAAAGTAAATTTCAGCTCATGACAGATTCCAGCAAACATGTAAACAAATTTCAACAGATCATATGCATACTTTTCAATACATAATTCAAGGAATAATTTTATCATGATCAAAATAATATGAATCATCAAAAGATTTAACAGATGGTGCATTAACTACTAGGAGCCTCCTATCTTTATCACTCATCTAGGATAAGTACTTGAATAGAGAGGTAGTAGCATTTCTTCTAATACTTCCATTATGTTGCCAGTGAACCCTACCATAGAGGTGTTGATTTTCTATAGTTGTGCATTATCCATTCTTAGCTGAAGGAATGCATCATGGAACATGATATTAGTTGAGGTATTGTTATCTACCAAGATCTTCTTCACCTAAAGATAGAAAAGGATATAGAGATCACCAACGCAACATTATATTCTCCTCTTCAAAGCTCTATATTCTCTTCTCCAACTGTGATGCTAGGTGTTTGGACATGCACTTCAAAAATTCCCAAGTTGAGATCAGCTGCATTAGCTTATGTTTATCTTTTTTCTCACACCTGTACCTTCTTTATGTTACTAGAGTCTCTATCAGTTTGTCCTTATTAGATTACTTAGATGATGCCACATGTAGGGAGATTCTTTGAATTATTTTAATGTTGTTGTTTTTTGAGATTCAGGCACCCATCAAGCCATTGCTAGCGATCTCGCTTTCTCTTGCTATTAGACCTTTTTTTGGATTGTTTGGCTTTTCACCATATACTATTTGAGGTGTTCTCGTTAGATTAGCTCTTCAATCATATCCCTTAGATGCCTATATTCTTCAGTGGTATGTCCACTATTGTGGTGGAAATGGCACCACTTATCAGATTTCAACTTCTTTGGATCTTCTATTGTGTAGTGCTATGGTCAGAATTTTTGTTCTAGGGTAGTGAGTGGTGTGTAGGTGGTGAAAGCTCTAGGGGAATTGTGTTTGTGATCTCCATGAGAGTTCTATCCTCACTATCCAAATGCTCCTTGGAGTCCACAATGCCATCAAACTCCTATAAGCTAGCTATCTCCATTCCAAAGAGAAGTGCTTATGCTAAGATAGTGGGAAAAAAGGGTTGCATTTTTTAAGAGTGACAGTTAAAGGGTAGTATTAGCTTCCTACTTCTCCTGAGGAATGCAGCACCAAAAAGTGTGTCTAGACTCTCGTATGAACAAATATGCGCTAGGTGGAATTTGCTTGAAGGGAGGATTGAGTGGCTACTTGCTAGGGAAAATGAGGATTAGTGTCATGTTCGAAGTCAGCTCTTTACTTCATTCTTTCAAAGTGGACAAAGCCCCTCCCACTCCAGTAATAGGATTGCTATAGCTTCTAAGGGCTGTGCCCCTCAACATATTAGGTGACCACATTAGAGCAGCTTCGGTAGTAGTATTCTCCAATAGAGTCCTTAATGCCTCCTAAGTCATATACAAAATGGGATCTCTAGAAGGTGGTGCTAGCTGTGTAGGCATCCTATCCAATGCAGGTTGTGCATTCAAAGATGGT
Organism: Jacaranda copaia; assembly: GCA_014898725.1. Taxonomy (NCBI): domain Eukaryota; kingdom Viridiplantae; phylum Streptophyta; class Magnoliopsida; order Lamiales; family Bignoniaceae; genus Jacaranda; species Jacaranda copaia. Next base: position 453,164 of record JACGDI010005827.1, read on the forward strand.
TCCGATGTTGGGCATGATAGTACTTTAGGTTGGTAACATCCACATTCTCCTACCTTAAGGCCACCTGGTTGCTAAAGCAGCAAGCTCTGTATCTCAATGTTCCTTCTTCACAACTCAGAGTTCCCATAGACAACACCAAAATGATGTTGCATGGAAGTGAAGTAGGATCTTTTTCAATAGATAGTAATGTTTTTGGTTTATTTTTTTTTAGAAATGGGCAATGATTTCAACTCTCAAAGGTTCTTAAAGTCTGCGATTTCTTGAAATAATTTCTTATGCTCAACTTTTACTTGAAGCTTCGTATTTATGATTCATTTTTAACAAGCACATTAGGGTTTTATTACCCTTCTTGATGGGTTTATTTAGATTGGGTTCTCAGGCCTGTTTATTTAATTAGTCTTTTTGATCCATTCGGTCTTTTGGGTTCTTTTATCTTTTTACTCTTATAGATTTAATTATTCATATCATATATATTTATTTAAAATCCCCCCACTGCTACATTCTACTTGCACACCATATCCCCATGCTAGCTACCATGATCTCATTACGTGACAACACAACAATGGTCAGCTGCTAGAAGACATGGTAGCCATGGCTAGCTGTGTGCCATGGTCATTTGAAAACATCAACCATGGCTAATTGTTCAAAAATATGGCATCTATGGCCAACTCGTGAATGGTTGTCATAGGATTTGTGTTTGTGTAGGGTGGCGGCAGTGGTTGCAAAGACAATGGTGATGATAATGAAGGTGGTTGTTGAAAGAGAAAATAAATAAAAAAGAATATATTAGAAAAATGAATGACAAATAACAAACCAACAAGAGATGAAAGAAGATATATAAAAATATATGAAAAATAGATAAATAAATTGAATTGAAAATATATGAAATGATTAAGGTAGTTTAGTCTTTATTTGCAAAAATTAGAGTAAATTGCAACAAACAAGAGACAAGAAGCGATGTGCATAATTTTAAAAAATAAAAGGATATTTTTGGTATATTTATTTTTGACAAGGTATGTTTTGTGCCTATTTCAATTGTCACGTTAATTTACAATTACCCCTTGTTTTTGTTCGAAACAAATCCAACTTCTTTTTTTTTCTTTATTCATTTTCTTCTTTTTACTTTTTATTGCATGGTGAGTACTATGATTTTATAGAGTATGAATATTGCCTAATTCATATTGCATTGGCCTCAATACTTCACCTTCATTTTACTTTTTGACAAGGAGAATAGATGAACATTAATTGTAATAGTACTCTTGTTGGACAAATAAAATGGGTTAACTATTTGGGTTGACCTAGTTCATTAACCAACCCATTTTAGATAATGGGTATGGGGAGTTAAAGGAGGTTTCTTTCATGAAGTGAAGAAACCACCCACAACCCCATCTTCTTGTATCATTCCTCCCCACTCAATCATCATATAATTTAATTTTTAAAATAATAAAGCATGTTGAAAGAAAGAACATACCGTATGTGAGTGTGTGCAAATAGTATGTGCTAGTGTATGATCAATATACACAAAAATACATCTTTACAAGTTGCATCTAATTGGTGGCATAAAAATTGTTTCATTTTGTAAGCACTTTGGGACCAAAAAGGTGCAAGGAAAGCATTCCTAAAGTCAATGAAACAACACTTTAATATCCAAGCCCTTTTGGTAAGGTTTGTTGTTTATATATTCAGGCAAATTTTATATACAACCGTGTAATATTTATTCTTCATTGGCATCAAAGCATAATGGTTTTTTTTTCTAATCTTATGTGATGTCTATATTTGCATTAGTATGCCCAAAAATAAGCCATGCCAGCGTAACCTACGTTTGTGTGCTCTTGTATGAGGAAAATGACAACTTTATATATACTTCACTATATGCTTTCAAAATTTTGCACACCATACTCATATGATGTAGATCACATCAAGAAATTTTGGTGAATTTTTGTTAAATATGCTAGTAGAAATAAATAATTTTTTATTAAACCAAAGAACTTTGAAAGAATGCTATTTTTTGCACAATATGTTTCATGTTACGAAAATTGTGTTGTTGCAAATTTCATGAAAAAGTGATTTGAAACCATACATAATCTAAAGAAAATGGATTAGAATTCGGTTTTATATAATTTTTTAAAAGATTCTATAGAATTTCTAAAAATTCAAGAAAAAAGAAAGAAAATGAATAGTAGAAATCTTCTTCATAACTTTTGGTTGGATGCATTAGTTTTTCAAACACCGCTATAGCAACCTCAATATGCAAATCTAATTGCACCATTAAGTTCAAAAGGGTCAAAAAAGAGGGAGTAGCCAGGAGGCCGTTGCCGAAAAAAGTAGGGACAACTACACTTGTACTTCATATGCTACTAGAGGAGATTGGTGCTAAGAATAAAATATCATGGCATATCATGACACATGAACAATCGATAGAGACCATGCAGTGCCATGTTAGATGTAGCTATTCGTGTGGTTTGCAAATCATACGGCATACATAGAGATCTGCATGACAAACACACCATTGACACGTTAGCAAATATACCACATCACTATACATGTCAACCGCCACATCACTAGGCCACGTCATGCAAATTGACACATGGTAGACATACTAATAAATGTGCTAATGTGTCAAAGATATGGCTGCTTTGTCAACCAAATAAAAAAAAGTTTTGTGGTATTTTAGAATTAAACGTTGGTTAGGAGGATGGCAGGTTGGTCTTTTACTAGTAAACAATTATCTTGTTTATAATATAGGCCACTCTATGTATTAAGAAAGGATAAAAAGGGCCTGCCCTAGTTGTAGTGTTGGTGCATAGGTGTGTGTGAAGGTGTCTCAGGTAACTATTTTTGGCCGAAATTAAAAGAAAAAAAAAGAAAAATTATCTAGGCCATAATTTCTTAATTTTGAGCAATTAAAATAAATTATTTTGAAATATTAAAAATAAAAAAAAAAGGTTTTTGGATATGAAGAAAAACAATACCTAAGGACAGGCAACTTGAAAAGGAATTTATGATATTAATTATGATACTTTTCACTCTATTTTTAAAGATATGACTATAATTAGGGATACCCAAAGCATAGTTTGAGGAAGAGCAAAATGATTAAGCGCTTGTGAATGTGAACTAAAATACATACAATTTGATTTGTATAATATGATAGAGTTAGACCCTATACCACAACATTTTGAGATAATGAAAAAGATGCAAAGTCAGCTTGTCTATTTGGGACATAGTTTCTTGACCATTTTGAGCTAATAAGGAATTGGAGATGGTTGCTCACCTTACAATGGCATGTCATATTCACCATACAATGTAGAGAATAGGAATAGGATATTAAGAACACCATTTTAGAAAAATGGAGAAAAACTTATCAAGATAGAATTAAAAGTGTCTATGTTATGTAATATGCACACAAACTGAAGTGATATGAGGATCACTAAAAGGCTTGAGAGGAGTTCTTTTAGAATTTATGAGTTTGATAGACTTTAGTTGGTATAGTAAACATGGCCCCACGAGTCCAAGTAGACCAAGATATTGTAATAGATAGAAATTATCAAGGAAAATAGTAATTATGTACTTGTGATTACAACATTTTTGCTTGTAAATATTTCTCTTTACTCATTTTTTTAATATATGTATTTGCTTTTCTTGATCATGGATGATGTTGAAAATCCATGTTATGTATAATACATGCTCATTTGTTTGATGAAATATGCTCTTATATATTTTTACTTTGTTATGGTAATGCTTTAATTTAGTAGGAATTCTTAGGTTAGATGAATTATTACTCTCGCCTTAGACCGCAAGTAATATTTTGTACTTTGAAATTGAATTTATGGTGATGAGACATTTAGTTTAGATGATGATTGAGAACTTTGTTCACTTTCGAATCCAAACATTATATTGAATTGTCATAAATGCCAATTAACTTAGTAAATAATAATATGTATATGAATGGGATGTGAATCATAACTTGTTTTTCACAATGATTAGAATATCACATCAAAATACATAATTTCTAATCTTATATGACACTTGGCATTAAGATTTGGAATGTGCTTGAGGAGTAAGATGCCTTAGAAAATACCAACTAAGTCGTGCAAAAACTTGGTGTAGGCAATAATGGTTACCAATAAAAGATCGAAAGGCTTAAATTGATATGAAAAAGAAAGATTCTACTACCTAAGTTATTCTGGTAAGCTTTGTGGTTGATGATGTGATCACAAATGTGAGCAACATTTCACTGCTCATGACATATAAACGTACTTGAGAGAGAAATAAGGAGATACGATTGTCACTTGTAAAAGATAGTTAACTATAAGTTTGTAATAGAAATAAGGAGATACCTATAAGAAGTAGCCTATTCATAATATCAACAAGCATTTCAATGTGATATCAAACATGCTAAGAGAACTTAATTCAATTAATCATATCCTCTCTGATGAGCAACAAGTTCAAGCTCTGATTCGATCTTTTCTTGGCAAGTGGGAACATTTGAAAGTTAATCTAAATCATGATGATAACATTAAGACTTTCACTGATGCTAAGACCCATGTTGAGCTTAAGGATAAGCAACTTAGTGCTGCAAATCCATGGCGAAAGCTTTTGTTATTGAGTCAGTTCCAAGAAGTTCTCTAGACATAAGCACGAAAGGAACTATAAAAAAGGCAATAACCCTAACCATAGCAAATAATGATCCTAACTATAGTAGCAGCAATAATTATAAGAGAGTGGTTTGGGAACAAAAGAAGGATAAGAGCAAAATAAAGTACTTCAATTGTGACAAGTTTAGTCAGTTTGCCCGTGAGTACCTTGAGCCTCCAAAAGATATCATAACATTTAAATTTTCTTTATCTAGTTTTGCTAATGTCTCTAGTACCATATTTTACACTCTAATCTTGCGTAGATTATAGACTTAGGGGTCACAAACCATATGATTAGAGATTCAGAAGCTTTTGTAGATTTTTATCAAATTTTTTCTAGTACAAGATAGATATGTGTAGGGAACAATGCAAGAGTTGAGGTTAAAGGGATTAGCACTTACAAGCTGGAGTTGCAAGGTGGTTGAACTCTTGTTTTACATGATATCTTATTTTCTCCAAAAATTCAACGAAACCTAGTTTCTATCATTGTTTTTATAAGTTTGGATTTTAGTTTGAACTTTTCTAGTGATGTTGTTGACTTTGGTCTTGGTGGTTTGTTTTATGGTGAAAGACATGTTAGGTTTTGGATTATGAAGGACAAATGTTTAACTATTATGTCGATTGTTGTTTTTCATTTAATAATTGTTCTTTTAGTAATGCAAATGTTAATTTTAATGTTTGGTATGCTAGACTAGGCTTTATAGACTAGACTAGACTAGGCCTTATACGATGAACCGACTTGTGAGAGCATGACTATTGGGTTCATTATCTAAAATTGATTTATCAACTTGTGAAGATTATTTTGCTGGTAAAATGACCCATAAGCTATTTGGAAAGGTGATAAGGGCTTAATATCCATTGCATTTGATTCATCAGCAATTTTTATGGTCCAATGAGTGTGAGGGATAGACATAGAGCTTCATATTTCATTACATTTTAAAATGATTTCACGTGTTTTGGTCATGTCTGTTTGATTTATCACAAGTCTAAAGTACTTGATTGTTTTAGATGTTATATAAATGAAATGGAAAATCAAATGGCTAGAAAGATCAAAACTTTAAGAATTGATCAAAGTCATGAATACCTATTTGATAAATTTGAGGAGTTATATAATGGAAGGGGCATAATCCGGCAATTAACTATCCCTCACACTCTACAACAAAATCTGTTGCTAAAATGAGAAAATTAGAAACATGTTAGATATGATAAGGTCCATGATGGCACAAGCTAAATTAGCACTCTCCTTTCAACGGATGTTTTGTTATCTGCATCTTATATATTGAATAAAGTGCTCCTTATGAACTTTGGACAGGTAGAAAGCCTGACCTAAACAACTTTAGACCTTAGGGATTTGCTACTTAAATTCATGATTTTTTCAATAAATTTGGCAAATTAGGTCCTCAAGGAAAGAAATATATTTTTATCAGATACTCTAATCAATCTAAAGATTATATGGTCATAAGAGAATGAGATGATTGAAGTTTAACTGAATTTGAATCAAGGAAAGCGGCGTTTCTAGAAAAAGATTTTCTTAATGAATATAGATAAAGAAAAAAGAGCATTTGCTTGGATTGATAGATTCAGTAGATGGCTATGTGCCAAGTGGATCAATGAGAATTGAAAAGAATATGTTACCACTTAATCCAAGTGGGAGTAATCTAAATCCAAATGATCTATCTAAATCGCAATCCCAAACATGAAATAGAAAAATCATGCCCAAATGTCATTTTGAAATTGAGGACCACTAATTATATAGTTTGTTGCCCAAAGTGCCTTTTAAGACTCATTTTGATAGTAAAAATGAGTTTGAAAAGCATATTAATATAGTTTGTCCAGAAGATCCTAACAAGCTTAAAACTGTGAATAAGACCATATCATGTCTTTCAAAGGGTAAGCAAAAAAATGCAATGGAAGAAGAAATGGAGGCAATAAAGTCAGCCCAAGCATGGGAATTGGTTAACCTCCCTCATGGACATCAAGTTATTAGGAACAAATGTGTTCTCAAAATTAAGTGCAAAGCAGATGGAATGATTGAAAGATATAAAGCTCGCCAAGTGCCAAAAGGTTATACTCAACAGAAGGTATTACTTATGAAAAAACCTTTTCGCTCATGGTATGATTTATCTTAGTTCACCTTTTTTTAGATATTGTGGCTAATGTCGACTTAGAATTACATCAAATTGACATGAAGACAATGTTCCTCAATGGAAAACTTGAAGAAGAGATCTATGCAATACATGCCGAAGGTTTCGTTCTTCAAGGATATGAAAATAAAGTTTGAAAAATGAAAAAATCGACTTATAGCCTGGAGTAGTCTTCTAAACAATGTAATTTGAGTTTTCATCAAACTATAATCTCATATGATTTCATCATGATTAATGAGGACCACTATGCTTATGTGAAAGGTCTAATAAGAAATTTGTAATTCTATCTCTTTATATTAGTCTCAAATGATAAAGAGTATTTTAACACCATTAAGAAATAGATATCCTCTAACTTCAAAATGAAGGATACAAGTGAAGTAAACTATTTACTTAGTGTAAAAATCCATAGAGATGATTCTAGAATGTTTATCGGATATTCTCAAGAGTCTTATATTAAGAGAATTCTGGAGCAATTTAGAATGGATAACTATAAACCTATTGATACACTTATAGTGAAATGAGAAGGCTTGACCATGAAATATTTCCAGAAACTTCACAAGAAGAAGAAGAAGAAATGTCTAAAGTATCATATGCTAGTGCTATTGCAAGCTTGATGTATGCTATGATGCACACTCGCCCTGGTAAATGCTATTTTGTGGGTCTAGTTAGCTAATATCAATCTAATCTAGGATGATGACACTAGAAAGCTACCAAAAAGATTTTAAAATACCTGAAGGATATTGCAGACTATTCCCTATGTTATCAGAGAAAGAATTTGTGTTTAAGAGGATATAGAGATTCAGATTGGTTGTGTAAATTAGATGAATATAAGTCCACCTCTAGATATGCATTCTTGCTTAATGATGGTACCATTTCTTAGAGTGGCAAGAAGAAAACCTATATATCTTTATCCATAATAGAGCAGAATTTGTGGCTTGCTCATCTTTAGTTCAAGAAGCTGTTCGATTGAAAAGGTTCTTGAAATATTTGGGAATTGAAAATTACCATATAGGAGCTGTGACTATTTATTATTATAGTCAGGCAATATTGCTTATGCAAAGATCCCATCAATCATGGTAAAACAAAACATATAAACACGAAATATAATTTTGTGCATGATATTGTTGAGAAAAAAAAGGTGACCTTATAGTATATACATATATATGCATGCAATGGGGGTTGATCCTCTCACTAAGCCAATACCTATAAATGTATTTGTTAGTCATGTTAGATCTCTAGGATTGCGTAGGATTTGAAGATATTTTGTATGTTTGAACATAAGAATGAGTCTGCTTATGTAATAAATAAAGTTCATTTTTTTTGAATATATATGTTTCTCATTTATTTTATTAAGTATGTTAGCCAAGTTGAGATTAGCCCTCTCATATGAGCAATCACCTCTGATATTTGAAAATATGCATAGATGAGACTATTTTCTTTTGTTTGTTCAAAAGTTAGAATGGATTCAGACAATCCAATAAACTTGTCAAAAAGGCCAGATTTGAGTTTTCTTGAAATGATGAGTTATTGAAGATACAATAGAATAAAACCAAGGTTAAGTGCAATGGTGTACTTGAACGTAGATGTATATTTCAAATCAAGAATGAAGGCATTGTAACATGCATTTCATATTGCATGTGCCAAGTGACCACAATAATGAATAAATGTATAATGAGTAAATGTATCCTTATTTTCTCATTATGCGAGACAAAGAGATATATTAGAATCTCATTTAATACCCTTATGACTTCCAATAGTATTTTGCAATTATGTTTGAGTGTTGCTACTTTAGCATGTTGCTAATAATCGTGAATGATACTATAATGTAGTATATTTCAAGGAAAGAAGCTAAAGTGATGATTAAAAGTTACTGGTTGGAAAGAAAAATTATCTTTGATTGATACTTAATTTGTATTCACCAACTAGCCAATTATGTCACTAAGATATAATTATGAATACAATAAAAGGTCAAGTATGCTTTAAATATTTGAGGGATAAAAAGATACATCGATTAGTATAGTTTGAAAGAAATTTGGGTTGTAATGAGTTGAGAATATCCTCATTTTTTATTTCGTAAGCAAGTATATATCTTTAGTCAGTGTATAACATTTGTGCTCTCAAGTGCTCGCTAGTTACAGGACCTATTTGCAAGTATAAATTATTGGAAGAGAATTGTGTATAATGATTATCACTCCATACGTGAAAGCAACCCTCATATGCGAGTAGAAGATATTGGACAAATAAAGTAGGCCAACCATATAAGCTAATCTAGATTCATTTAGGTCACCCCATTGGGATGACCCAAGTTCATTAACCAACCTATTTTAGCAAATAGGTATGGGAGTTAAAAGAGGTTTCTTCCATGAAGTGAAGAAACCACCCTCAACTCCATCTTCTTTTGTAACTCTCCACCACTTAACCATCATATAATCTAATTTTTAGAATCAAAAAGCATGCAAAAAGAAAAAAAATCCTACATTTGAGTATGTGCAAAAGTATATGGTAATGTGTGATCAATATACATTAAGGTACATCTCTATAAGTTGCATCTAAGTTATGGCATAAAAATTGTTTCATCTTATAAGCACTTCGAGACCAAAAAAAACAAGAAAAGCATTCAGAAGGTCAGTGAAACAACCTTCTAAGATCCAAGCCCTTTTGATAAGGTTTATTGTTTATATATTCAAGCAAATTTTATATATAACCATGTAATGTTTGTTCTTCAACTCACTTACCTTGGAAAGTTAATTATAATTTTTGTCATTTTGCTATTTGAAATTTAAGGATATTGTAAACATATTAAATTTTTGATCAATTGAGAAATGACACGTGTAAAATAATATATTAAATATTAATTTAAAATTTTCTATTTAAATTTTGGAATATATTAAATTTAATTCCAAAAGATAAATAGTTAATTTTAATTAATAATTTAGTATTTATTTATATTCAAATCAAGTATTGACATGTGTCAAAGATAAAGTGTTTGCATCCACAGACCAATCAAATCAAAGATATTTGATACTGATATTATCTTTTGATATTTGTATTAAATCAAATATATCCCAAATTATCTCTTGATATCTAATATTATCTTATCAAATAGATAGCCATTGAAGTATTCGAGTCAATCTAAAAGTCTTCCTTCAAGCATCTATATAAATGAGTGATTCTAGCTCATTTGACACAACATAAATTCCAACAGACGAGAGAAACTTGAAAGAAGTCCAACAATTCTCTCAACTAAATTTAAGGAGATCCACGATGTTTAAGGCGTTCTTCGCGGAACTCATATATTTTTGGCATTTGATTCGAGATCAAGGTGCGAAGCCCTCAAATTGGCATTATTTTATTCAAGGAGATCCTCGACGTTTAAGGTATTCTTCACGGAATTCATATATTTCTAGCTTTTGATTCGAGATCAAGGTGCGAATCCCTCGAATTGGCATTATTTTTATTTAAGGAGATCCATGACGTTCAAGGTGTTCTTTGCGAAACTCGTATATTTTTGGCATTTGATTCCAGATTAAGGTGCGAATTCCTTGAGTTGGCATTATTTTTATTCAAGTTAAATTTAAGGGAGACATATGGTGTTTGAGCATTTTTCGTGGAGCTCATTAAATTTAAGATTATATTTGGAAGGGAAGAATTAGAGGATTAGATTGAGATAGAATCCATAGTTGATCGATTGATAGATTTTAATTTTATTTGTACAATATTTCTTATCTTGTAATTTTATTTATTGCAGACAAAGAAAATTTATTGTTACAAATTTTGGCACGCCTGGTGGGACCATCTCTACCTCTCATCTCTTCCCTTTATCAAGTTGAAGTATCATGGCTACTAACAAGACTCTTGCATCGAAGATAACTACCTCAAATTCCATAAATGCTATAGTAAGAAGTATTGCCGTCACCATAAGGAGTATGTCCAAAAAGTCACAAACATCCTCGGAGGTAAATCCTTCACTTGAAGTTGTGAAGAAAGTATTGTTGCATGCTATTAATATTAATGAAGGTGGTGCAGACTCAAAAGAAGAATCAGCACCATCCACTCCTCGTTCAACCTCAAGTTCCTCAAGCATGGTGCTAGTGATAGTGACAAGTGCTACAACTTTAGAGGAACAAATTGCTAATTTGACGAAGATTATTGAAGGATTGGTAAAGCATGTCCAAGAGCAAGATTCTCAAATCTCCAAGTTGATGAATAAGGTGGAAAATGTTGAGACCAGTCACGTGATGGAGAAACAAATAGAAGCTCAAGATGAAGGTGAAATATCCACAAAAAGGCAGCCAGTTGAAAATGAAAATCCTACAGCAAAGAAATTACAAGTTTCCACCGATGGACTACTTCCTGTTGACCAGCTAAGAGAGTTTATCATGGGAACTATCAAATACAAGTTTGAAGGGATCTCTATGTCATTTATGACTTATTCCAAGCCATATACTTAAAGAATTAACAACTTAAAGATGCCGATTGGTTATTAGCCACCAAAGTTTTAGCAATTTGACGGGAAAGGTAATCCAAAACAACATGTGGCCCACTTCATCAAAACTTGTAATAATGCTAAGACTTATGGAGATCACCTAGTAAAACAATTTGTTCAATCTTTGAAAGGTAATGCTTTTGATAGGTATACTGACTTGGAAGCGGGCTCAATTAATAGTTGGGAGCAATTGGAGTAAGAATTTCTCAATCGCTTCTACAGTACTCGAAGGACAGTTAGTATGATTGAACTTACAAATTCTTGCCAATAGAAAGAAGAACCAATTATTGACTACATTAATCGCTGGAGAAACTTAAGCCTCAATTGTAAAGATCGATTGTCAAAAACTTCAATGATCGAGATGTGCATTCAAGGTATGCATTGGGGGCTTTGATATATTCTCCAAAGAATTCAACCCAAAATATTTGAAGAGTTGGCTACTCGAGCCCATGATATGGAATTGAGCATGTTTGCTAACGGAGTAGAAGGGCCACCAATTTAGGAACCTCGTAAGCATAAAAAAAAGAAAGAATTCAAGAAAAGGGGTAAACCTCTTGCTAAAGAGCAAAGTAAAGAAGCTAAGGTAGTGAATGCAACACCCATCAAGTTTCGTACAAAGGCAGAAATCACCAGGGATGAAAAGAAAGATATCCCCCAAGAAAGAGAACAAATAAAATTAACTTTAAAGGAGATGCAAGCTAAGACATACCCATTCCTTGATTCTGATGTTCCTAGAATATTTGATGATTTGCTCAATGCAAACCTTATTGAATTACCTAAAATGAAGCGACCTAAAGAAGCTGGGAAAATTGATGACCTAAAGTATTGCAAGTATCATTGGTTGATGGGTCATGTAATCCATGACTGCTTTGTATTCAAAGATAAAGTGATGCAATTGGCTAGACAAGGAAAAACTAGCTTGAGGAGGATAATGCTGCCTCAAATCATGCTACAATCAAGATTGAAAAGGATGTATTTAGTGATCATGACAGTGACATTGCATGCTACATGATAAGTGAAAAGAAGATTTCCTCTCATGAAATATGTTTATCTGTTGAAGAAAATCATGATGTAACTAAGAAGTGTATATTGGCAATGACTTTCGCTGATGAAGATCTGTTGCTTTAAGCCCCACAATAGACCACTGTTTGTAACTGACTATGCTTGTGAGCAGAAAATAAATAGAATTTTGATTGATAGAGGCTCTGCAGTCAATATCTTACCATTGCGTGTGCTAAAGGATTTAGGAATCTTCACAAATAAATTGATAAATAGTTGCCTAATGATCCAAGGGTTTAATCAAAGGGGGTAAAGGGCTCTTAGAATAATAAAGATAAAGATATTGATGGACGGCATGTTGTCAACGGCATTGTTTCATGTCATAGATGCCAAAATGTCATACAATATACTTCTAAGTCAACCTTGGCTACATGAAAATGGTGTGGTTCCCTCTACTTAGCACCAATGTTTCAAGTATTGTCGATTAGGTGTGGTAAAGAAAGTGCTTGGAGATAGCAAACCTTTCACTGAAGCTAAATCACACTTAGCAGATGCTAAAGACTACATTGAAAGTCTAAAAATTGCCAAGGCCAGAGAACAGGAGGGATCTAAGTAGCAAGATGACCTTGATGGAGGAAACAAAGTTAAAGACTTGACTCCAACATGTCGTAGTGAAGATCATGTAAATGGTGAGTTGTCTCTAGTAAGATTCGAATCATTGAAGGATCTAACATTTCCTCTAACCAAGCTTGATCTGAATAAGCCATCCACACAGTCGCTGAAAGGATTTGTGTGCCCAACTCAAAGAGCCGAAAAGGAACATGGAGAATCTCTACAACTTCAAAATGAGAGTTGCTTTGATCCAAAAGCCTATAATTTCTTGTTAAAGTTGGATATAATCCGCAAAAATATTCCATCTTAAGAAGACTTCCCCTTGAGGCTTCTAGCAAGCAAACGTGTGGGCTTAATACTACCCAAAAGATATTGAAAGAAAAAGGTCAGGGTGTCCAAAGCTCTCGAACGGGACTTGTATTTATTCCTCAAAGTCCCATTCGTATTATGATTAGGAGAGCTAGTAGTAATTATATAGTTGGAGAGGAATTTTCCTCAACATATGATGTTTTTGATGAAAATGGGAAGAAAGTCCCACAAATCTCAGTTTTCAATAGACTTGGGAAACGATAGTACAAAAGAACCTACGATCAGAGACCAAAAATGCCAGAGTTCTTGAAGTGGGTTAGCGAGCCGAAAAGCTTTGGATTTCAATTCCTTCACGTATGAAATGATGCTGTATTTTGAATATATCATGTGGTAGAACCCTGAAGGTTAAACTACGAACCATTATCTTCAAACAAACTGAAATTAACGAAGAAAGTAATAGAGAAAGCGTGGCCTCTTCATATCATATTATTGTTAGTGATAGTCGGCACACTCGTCAAAATGCTGCAGATCATCTTTCCAAGCAAATCCCCAAGCTTATCAATAGTGGTTACATAAGTGAAAAGGATAGTATCATGCAGACAATCTATATAAGAAGAAGAGATGGGCAAATAAGGGCGTCTGTAGAATTCAAAAAGATTGAGCCTGTGGAAATGGATATTGTGCCAGCATACCATATTACTTTAAGTGAAGAATTTTTTATTGAAGAAGAAGACGCTGAAACTGCTCCTCTTGACTTTGAAAAAGGTGTTAAAGCCACTGTAGATGAATTGAAGGAAATCAATTTAGGTGATGCTAATGATTCACAGCCTATCTACATTAGTGATTTGCTGACTGCTGAGGAAGAAGAAGTATATGTTAAGCTATTACGTGAATTCAAAGATGTATTTGCATGGTCATACAAAGAGATGCCTGAGTTTTATCCAAAGGTGGCAGTCCATCATTTATCAATAAAGAAAGGAACTCATCCAGTTAAGCAAGCCTAACGGTGATTTCGCCCTGAATTGGTTCCTGTGATTAAAGCTGAAGTAAATAAGCTCATCGAGGTTGGGTTTATTTGAGAAGTCAAGTACCAACATGGATCTCTAGCATCGTCCCAGTAAGAAAGAAAAATGGCTAAATTTGAGTTTGTGTTGACTTTAGGGACTTGAATGGTGCTTGTCCTAAGGATGATTTTTCATTGCCCATTACAGAACTCATGATTGATGCTACTATAGGGCATGAGGTACTATCATTTATGGATGGATCGTTAGGGTATAACCAAATATGCATGTCTCCAAGAGATGAGGAGTTGATGGTATTTTGTACTCCAAAGGAAATATACTACTACAAAGTAATGTCGTTTGGACTAAAAAATGCTAGTGCCATATATCAAAGGGCAATGCAGAAGATGTTCAATGACATATTTCATAAAAATATTGAATGTTATGTTGATGACATGGTTGTCAAGTCTATGGTGAAAAGATCACATACAAGACTTGAGATAAATTTTTGAATGCTTGAGAAAATATCAACTCAAAATGAATCCATTAAAGTGTGCATTTGGTGTTATATCAAGGAAGTTTCTAGGATTCATTGTTGTCATCGAGACATAGAAATAGAGTAAGCAAAGATTGATGCAATTTTAAAAATGCCTGAACCTCGAGATATCCATGAACTTAAAAGTTTGCAAGGAAAGTTAGCTTATTTGTGGAGATTCATATCAAATTTAGCTAGTAGATGTCAACCATTTAGGCGTCTCATGAAGAAAGGTGTTCCATTTGAGTGGGATAAAGCTTGCAGGAATGCTTTTAAAAGTATAAAAGTTTATTTGATGAAACCTCCTGTGTTGGTCACACCAGTACCTGGACATCCATTGATTCTTTATATTGCTACTCAAGAATGTTCTGTTAGAGCTTTATTGGCACAAGAAAATAATGAAGGAAAGAAAAATGCCTTGTACTATTTGAGCAGAGTGATGATGCCGAATGAGTTGAAATATTTGCCAATTGAGAAAATATGTTTGGCTCTAATTTTTGCAATTCAAAAGTTGAAGCATTACTTTCAAGCTCATAGTGTTCGTCTTATCTCAAAAGTAAATCCACTAAAATATGTCATGTCAAAACCTATCCTCTCTGATAGACTCGCAAAATGGTACCTTCAATTGCAACAATTTAAAATCATCTATGTCCCGCAAAAGGCAGTAAAAAGACAAGTTTTGGCTAACTTCTTGGCTTATCACCCCATTCTAGCTGAGTGGGAGTTATCTGATAATCTACCTGATGAAGATGTCTTGGTGGTTGAAATCACACCTCTTTAGAAGATGTACTTTGATGGAACATCCCACAGAGAAGGAGTTGGTGCCAAAGTAGTATTCATCACATCTAATGATGAAGTATTACCATATTCCTTCACTTTAACCAAAAATTGTTCCAATTATATTGCTGAATATCAAGCTTTTATTCTTGGATTGGAACTGGCGGTTGACATAAAACAACTGCACCTTAAAGTCTATGGAGATTCTAAGTTGGTGGTCAACCAGTTGCTTGGATCATATGAAGTCAAGAAGCCTGAATTACTTCTATACTTTAATTATGCAAAAAAGCTCATTGGATAGCTTAGGGATGTAGAAATTGAACACATGCCAAAAAAGAAAAACAAGCAAGCTGATGCGCTAGCTAAATTGGCCTCTTCACTTGCTGTACCTGAGAGTGAAGTAAGAATTCCAAAATGTAAAAGTTGGTTTACACCACCAATCTTTGAGGATGAGGATTGTGAAGAAGATGAAAGTCATGTTGTTCAAGTATTCAAAATAGAAAAAGAAGATTGGAGCCAATAGTTCGAGGACTATTTGAAGTATGAAAAGCTACCAAATGATCTACATCAAAGAGTTGACATTTGACATCGTGCGACTCACTTTATCTATTACAAAAGTGTACTTTACAGGCAATCATTTGATGGGATCTTCTTGCATTGTTTAAGCGATGATAAAGCTATCCAATCCATAAAAGAAGCTTATTTTGAATTTTGCGGTGCTCACCAGTCAGGTCCAGAATTACATTTTTGGATAAAAGAATGGGTTACTATTGGTCGAAATGGTAAAAGATTGCATAAATTATATTGAAAGATGTCAAGCTTGCTAATTTCATGTAAATTTCATTCACCAACCACCCAAGCTATTATATCCGACTATTACTTCATGGCCCTTAGATGCTTGGGGTTTAGATGTGGTTGGACCCATGACAAAGTCATCTGCTGGGCACTTGTATATTTTGGCTGCAACAGACTATTTCTCTAAATAGGCTGAAGTAGTACCCCTTAAAGAAGTAAAGAAGGAAAATGTTGTTAACTTTATTCATATCAACATCACATATCGCTATGGGATTCCTCGATATATAATCACCGATAATGGAAAGCCCTCTAGTAATAGTCTGATAGATAAACTTTATTAGAAGTTCAATTTCAAACAAAGGAAGTCTTCAATGTATTATGCCGTGGCTAATGGTCTTGTTGAGGCATTCAATAAGACTTTGTGTAATTTGCTGAAGAAAGTAGTTTCAAAGTCAAAGAGAGATTGGCATGAAAGAATTGGAAAAGCTTTATGGGCATATCGAACTACTCATAGAACACCTACACAAGCAACTCCACATTGATTGGTTTACGGTGTTGAGGCAGTTTTACCCCTTAAGCAACAAATTCTTTCATTGAGGATAGCCATACAAGAGGGATTGACTGAGGAAAAAAATGCATGCCTATGTCTTGAAGAATTGGAGGCCCTTGACGAGAAAAGATTGGAAGCACAACAAAGACTTGGGTGTTATCAAGCTCGGCTCTCCAAGACATTTAACAAGAAAGTACGATCACGATCTTTTCAAGTTGGAAATTTGGTGCTCCCTGTGAGAAGACCCATAATCACAACTCATCGGACTAGGAATAAGTTCACATCAAAATGGGATGGTCCTTATGTTGTCAAAGAAGTTTATACAAATGGTGCATATAAGTTGGTTGCTGAAGATAGATTAAGAATTGGCCCTATAAATGGGAAGTTCTTGAAGCGCTACTATACATAAAGTTGGAAGATAGCTCTTTGACACACAAGCCTAAACTGCACGTTGCTCCTTGACGCAAGAACCTAAAATGCATGTTACTCCTGACCCGCATGAATATAAACTGTGAATGGTACCCACCAACGGTAGTACATGTGGATAAACTGCTAATTTACCCCACTAAAGGTATTTTACATGGTTAAAATAACAAATATCCCCACCTAGTCCAAGGTGCTTAAGCAATGGATGCTCCTGGCCCGCATAAGTATAAACTGTGAACGGCGCCCCCCTCCAAAATGTTACTTTTTTTGAACTATGTTGTGACTTAATCTCTTTATTGGGTATGTAGGCAGCTTAGATATTCTCTAAGTTCAGTCATGAGTTTATTTTAAATTATATTTTCCCTTTATTCAAGGAAAAAAAAAGTTGTTTAGTTGTTTTTATTAGGTTAGAATAATAATATTAATAATAATAAAATATTAATAATAGTTTAGTTGGTTTTATTAATTTGAGTTAATTAGTTTGTTGTGTTAAAAAAAGTTGTTTAGTTGTTTTATTGGGATAGAGCTATTTTTAAGTTAAAAAAAAATTAGTTGTTGAGTTTGAGTTTTTTATAAAATTATATATAGTTTAGTTGTTTGAGTTAATTAATTTGAGTTTGCGCAAAAAAAAAAAGGTAGTAATTTTTGTTTGGTCAAAAAATAAAGAGAGAAATTAAAAGATTGCAAGATAAAAAAGAAAGATATCTTCTATGTAATCTCAAAAAAAAAAAAAAAATAACAAATGTAGCATAGTTTATTATAAAAAAAAAAAAACAAAGAGCAAAATGTTTTAAATATATTTCAAGTAAAAGGACTCAAGTTCTTCAATTCTTCCTTGACAACCTCCAAGTATTTAATTGAAATTTGCAAATTTTTAGCCACTTTATTACTCAATGAAGGAGTATTCTTGATAATAGTAATTTCCTCTTCAATCTCACGAATTTCAGTTTGAGCACTTTGAAAAAGTTGTTGTTGGCGTTTCAATGATGAAGTCAAGTTCTTTTTGCGTTCCTTTAATTTTCCAAGCTCCTTCCAAACACATTCCAACTCTTCTTGGGTGGATTGAATTTGGTTCATTTCTTTGCTTTCTCTAGTTTGAGCATTATGAAGACGATTTTTGGCCTCATCTAGTTGTTGTACAAGAGTTTCATTGGATGATTTCTCAAAAGATACTGACTTTGCCTCATCATAAGAAGTTGCCTTGTCAAAAAGTACTTGTAATAATTCTTCCACATTGGAGATATCAAATTTGTTAAAGCCTCTCATTGATTCAAGTACAAATTGAACACTATCCTTAATAGATGAGATTGAATCAAGTGGAGTATTTGCTATTCTCTTGCGAAGGCCATCCCATAACATTTGCAGATACTCTTTTTTATGATTAAGTACAAATTTCTCACCTTCAAACACTGAAACTGGAGCACAAAGAGATATTTGTTTAGTTTTCATGTTATGGAGTGCCTCATTTTGCATGGTTATATCAATTGGAGTGTTCATAGCCAATAAGTTAGGTCCCATGATTGATTCTCGGCTATCTTGGGATGTCTCATCTTCATCAACATTAAGAATTTCATTTTCCAGTTGAAATATTACATGATTTGAGTGAGCAAACGACTAAAATGGGGCTTATGTAAAGAGAAGAAAAAAAGGACGGAGAAAAAAAAACCTCTTTGGCAAAATTTTCTGTTGGCAAAAAATCACTTGGCTTTGGATATTTGGGACCCTTTTAAAGCCTTTTTCCAATGACGATCTGCATTACTACTACTGCTCGTTTCTAAAGGATAAGGATTTCTTTTGTTTTCTTTGGAGGCTCAATATCTTCCAGGTTGGAAGAATTTTGATTAGTTTGAGCAGGTGGTCTATCCCCTTTATCATGATCCTTATCCTTAAGAAAAATTTGGATTGACTTCAAATTGATCAATTGTGCAATATTTTCATCAAAGTAATCTCCATGAATTTGAGTCCACCACTTCTTGTAAGCATCCAAAGAGAATTTTTTTGCATTTGGGGGCACACAAGGAAACCATGCTATAGACATAGAATTATACAAAGTGCATAAGCGCCAATAGCAAAGTTTTTCATCCAAATTGGCTGTGTGAATATCATGAGCAAGAATTTCAGGAACTTCTTGATAATATCCAAATTGGCGACTGAAGCAATGAGAACTATAAAGTTCAATAATAAAGTAGTCACTTTGTCACAAAGGAAGATAATTTGAACGAATAGCAATGAAGTATTTTTACTCCAATTATCTAGCCTTGCCATCATCAATATATGGAAGTCCTTTGTCTTTCATAATTATGATGTAAGTCTAGGAAACAAAATCCCCATTGTGAATTCTCCTACGAGCTTTCTTTGGATCATAATATTTCGCGCCCCCTTTGCTAGAATAAATTACCATTCTTGGGCCACATATTCTTTGCCAAACTTGACAATATGTTTTGAAGTAGTGCGCCAACCAAGCATAAACAAAATGGATGGAAAAAGAAAAATGGACACGACTTGGCTTTGAAAAACTTGAAATTTTATTCAAACCATTGTAGATGCTGGCTAAAACTAGAATAGCAAGACTAACCTTCCTACTAGTAGCCATGATGCATGCTATCTTGAAAGTGCTAAGATGTATTGAATTGACATCATTGGTAGGAAGAACAAATGAGCAAAGCCAACAAGCCAAAAATGCCGCTAAATAGGTTTCTTCTCTCAAGTTCCCAAGAATCCCAAGTTTTGAAAATAATGTCTCCTCTGGGGTAGACCATCTCCATGAACGCCAAAATCACCAAGAGAATTATGAGTTGATTTGGGTCAGATTGTCTTTTTCTCCTTGCGTGGTGGTAGTTGATGGTATTTTATGACTTTTCAAGACCAATACTTCACCCATTTCTCCATAGTAACTTGAGAAAGTTGACCTCCATGAGCACCCTTTTGAAGTAAATGATAAGTTTTTTGAAATAAGTATTTGCAAGAATTGGGAATAAATTTACTTCCGATTTTGTCAACTCTAGTAAGCTCTTTGGTGCAAGGAATCACTTCGTCATAAAATATTCCTAACATAGGGAGGTCTACAAGGTTGTGCAAATCCCACAGCGATATGGATAATTCTCCTAAGGAAGTAAAAAGAGTATTTGTACGTAGACACCATGCCTCGCAAAATGCTTTGATAATCTCAGGATTTCGATCATATGTGAATAATAAAGCATACATTGGATCATATACTTTTGCGACAATCAACTTGTGCTTGCATCTGCGAAGGACATCTTCAATCCACTTCCAGTATCCTTTGATATAATGGAATTCGCCATTAAATTGAAGGATTTCTCCCCATCTAGCTTTTTCCTTAATAATGTCACGATCTAATGTTGGCAAAGAAATCGATTCATTTGATTGTTGATGATAAATTAATTTATTTGGAGGACAATGATGAGTTGCCCTTAAAGCCCATACCTTGGAAGTTTTGATCTCCCGGGACCACTCCTCAATATGAAGTGAATTGGTCAGTCGTGGCCACTTTATTGCGTATCTACTGATAAGTGGATTATAAGTAGTCAAAAGTGTGCCTTTCTCCATAGGTTGATTCTTTTCATCAAGAATGATTAAGTGTTGTACTTCAGCACCAGTTGAAACATCTTTAAAGTAAACCATGATGCAATCTGCAAGGAGACGAGAAACGTTAATCCAATTATTGAGAAAGAAAAGAAAAAAAAAGATGTGATTGATGTGAAGAATCATCATGTTTAATGCTCGTATGAATTAATGGAGAATCAAGTTGATAGCAATGCTAAAATAATGGTATATGTTCAAAGGAACATTATGTCAAACATAAAAGATGCATAAATTAGAAGAGAAGGAATGTTAAAAACTAAAAAGATGAGCATAACCGGACAGTTGCACAAATTGATTCTACCAACTATGTCCATCCAAGTTCATTTAGGTGCCCCTGACCATACCTTTTATAGTGCTCTTGAGGTTGCTGAGTTCGAGTAGGAATCTTAGTTCAAGACAAATTCTAAATATAAAATTGAGTTCTAATTGATTTGGTTTCACCTGAATACAATAGAAGACGTTGTCCCCTAAAAGGTAACAAAGTCAACTAATGGAGTTTGAAATTGAAATAAGTATGATAGTGTTCGCGGACCCATGCGAATGACATTTGAAAACGTGAGAGGGAATTGAAGGAGTTTTCTTTTCTTTTGCTAAAGGATGCTTGCGGGCCTATGATTCTATATATAACAACCAAGAGTGAATTGATTGCTTGGCCACGAAGATAGTCAAGGGAAAATTGATAATTGTGAATGTCAATTATGCATATGGGTCCATAATTATTTAAAATATATATATATATATATATATATAAATTCAAGGGATGAAGTAAAGCTTGCTGCCATAGATTTTTCTATGAAGAAGTAATTTTAGGCTTATCATGTGAATTTTGATATGGGCCTTGGTTCGTCCCACTTATGTTCTCATATACTTCAAGTCTCATCTCTTTTGGGATTGATTTGCATCCCTTCGTCAAGCCTTGAAGTGGGGGCAATTGTAAACATATTAAATTTTTGATCAATTGAGAAATGACACATGTAAAATAATATATTAAATATTAATTTAAAATTTTCTATTTAAATTTTGGGATATATTAAATTTAATTTTAAAAGATAAATAGTTAATTTTAATTAATAATTTAGTATTTATTTTATATTCAAATCAAGTATTGACACATGTCAAAGATAAAGTGTCTGCATCCACAGACCAATCAAATCAAAGTTATTTGATACTAATATTATCTTTTGATATTTGATATTATCAAATCAAATATATCCCAAATTATCTCTTGATATCTAATATTATCTTATCAAAGAGATAGCCCTTGAAGTATTCGAGTCAATCTAGAAGTCTTCCTTCAAGCACCTATATAAAGGGTTGATTTCAGCTCATTGGACACAACATAAATTCAAGCAGATGAGAAAAACTTGGAAGAAGTCCAACAATTCTCTCAACCAAATTCAAGAAAATCCACAACATCCAAGATGTTCTTCGCGAAACTCATATTTTTGGCATTTGATTCGAGATTAAGGTGCGAAGCCCTTGAATTGGTGTTATTTTATTCAAGGAGATCCACGATATTCAAGGTATTCTTCACAAGACTCATATATTTTTAGCTTTTGATTCGAGATCAAGGCGTGAATCCCTCGAATTGGCGCTATTTTTATTCAAGGAGTTCCCCGATGTTCAAGGCGTTCTTTACAAAACTCGTATATTTTTGGCGTTTGATTCGAGATCAAGGTGCAAAGCCCTTGAGTTGGTGTTACTTTTATTCAAGTTAAATTTAAGGGAGACCCATAGTATTTAAGGCATTTTTCGTTGAGTTCATTAAATTCAAGATTATATTTGGAAGGGAAGAATCAGAGGATTAGATTAGAGATAGAATCCATAGTTGATTGATTGATAGATTTTAATTTTATTTGTACAATATTTCTTATTTTGTAATTTTATTTATTGCAGATAAAGAAAATTTATTGTTACAGATATATACTTATAGTTGATGTTACTCACAAAATAATAAGAATAGTAACATTATAAAATTTATTTTATATTGTTATGAGGATAAAATGAATATATAACCTGAATATTATAAGCGCCAATGCATAACTTGTTGCAAAATATTTTTGCCAAAATCTCACACTAAAAACACATTTGGCAACTCAAATTTTTAAAGGAAATTCATGTCCTTAATTCATGACATAGATTTTGCTTATGAGGAAAGTAAAAAATTTGCTAAAGAAAATATATTCAACAAAATAAAAAGTCATGCTGAAATAGACATAATTATTAGAAAAGCCCTCATTAAATAAACATGTTTAATTCCTTTTGTAGAGACATATACATTCCATATAAACCTTTCGTTTCACTATGCAAGTGTTGGACCTTCAAAATGTTGGATGCCATTGACTTGAAAACATTGGCATGATGGCACATAAAAAGTGTCAGCATGGTACGACACTTGATGTTGGCTAAATCTTGGAAGCAATGGAGCTAGGCCATTGGTGCAAGCAAGATCGTGCTACAAACAGTGAACCTATATGTGACTAGACTAGTTAATTTGTCACAGGACTAGCCACTACGCACATTTACGCGAGATTTAGATAGGCAACAAATATGTGCATAAGGGAACTAAGATAGGTGTGCACAAGATAGTAATCGAGACTTAGCACGCAGCTGGACGTGCAGTGTGCGCACAAGAAAAGGTGGCATGCTCAATGGGTATTGGTGCATGACGAAGGACTAGCTCACCTAGCAAGAAATTGTATTAGTTTACACACACAAAGGCATAAAGATGGTTGGCAGGCAAGTTGGTGCCCATGTGGGCAACAGATATTTTAGCTTGGGTGAGGGTTAACAAAGGTAGTGGGAAGCAGTTGGCAAACAATTAAGGTTTGAGCATGTTTGAGGAGTTGAAATCTAACTCACTCGAAAAATGTCATGACACTTGGCCTTGCATCCTCATAAACTTTTTTAATCGGATTATATTCATTAAATATTTTATAAGTTAAAAATTTCAATTAATCAAATCAAATTCAATTCGTATTTGAATTAAAATCCGTTTCATTGACAGCAATAACTTGGCCAACTTAGGAAAGATCTCCCCTAGTCTACTAAATATCAAAAATTAATTTAATAACACATCTTACTAAAAAAGAATTTCTTGAAATTCCTATAAGATCTTTTAGTTTGGCTTAACATCAATTCAAGCTCAATATCTATATTCACATCTGCAACCATTTAAAATTAAGTGGCAAGTACCATCCATAGTCCTTTGCCTTTGAAATGTTTCATATATTTTATAAACTCATGAGTCTAACTAACTATACATGTGTCACTGCTGTCCCAGCATCATAAATTTATGAGTGCAAAGGAAAATTATATGGTGTCCATTTGGGTACTATATATGTGAGTTTGAGCAATTGGGTAATTTCCTTTTTATATAATGTGTTTAAGATTAAATGGCTACAATCATACCATAGAAGCACACACTGAAACTCCTGATGAAGGGACATTATCTTCTTTTCTCAATGTCAAAATACTCATGTATGTAAGATTTTTCTTTATTCTGATGTTGGAATGATGCAATTCTTGATTGGTTTCAAAATTCATAATTCTGAAAATACAACTATCTATATATAGTAAGTCCCAAATCTATTTATAAGTAATTACAATTATCTCACAATTCAGCATTCCAAAACCTTATAAGAAACTCATTAGCTAGAATGCCCACGGACAATAACTAGGTTCTTCACCAAATATAAAGGTCCAGCTATTTTGAAACAGTGATTTTATAGATAGAAAACTTCTGATGACATTGTCATCTAGAAGAGCTCGAGGCTCAAAAAATTAGGCCAAGTGGCTTGATTGGAGAAATAGATGTGCCTTTTTCCTAACTTTTCTATTGAAAACTATGATAATATTAATTTTATTTGATATTAAAAGAGTGGTTTGAATAGATTGTTTTCCTTCTCCCACTTTGTAAAATCTTCTTTTTAAAACAAAATTCCCCATTAAATATACATGCATCCTTGTTCAACAGCAAAAATTGATTTTACATCATCATTTCTTTACTTAACATAATACTAGTAATTCACACACGCAGTTTCCGTACGCATAATTTTTTTATATAAAATATTTTATAAAAAAACATGTGTAAATTGTAGTCAAATTTTAAATCACAAAATTACAAATTGATTCAAAAAATAACAATGATGACAACTAAAGAATTCAATAAAAGAAATTATAAATTGTAATTAATACTCAAATATTATTGTGTTAAAATATTATTAATTAATTAAAAATAAGAAATTAGATTAATTACTAAATCTACATTCAAATAAATTCCCCAATAATTATTTTTCAAATTTAGTCAAATGATGAGTTTAAAAAACATTGCTTGTAAATATCAAATATATTATTTAAAAGAACTATCAGAAATATATTTTTTTATAAGTATTAGAAGTATAGTTGTAAATGTGGTGATACAAAAATAATTATGATAATTCTGTTGGTAATTTTTTATATTTTACAATTAAGACCCTATTGAATTAGTATTTTCAAATATGATAGTAAGACTAAATTTGAAATACTAAAATTTGGTATCACAACTACTTAATTAATATCAATAATTTTCCAATTTTATCTTTTACAACTCATTGTCTTGTTAAAGTTTAGAGAATATTAAAGGATAATTAAATAAAAATATCAAAAACAACTTTTATATTAGACATAAAAATGTTTTTTTTTTCATAATAGTATAGATAAAATGTTTAATCCGTCGATTCACCAAGGGACACGTTATGAATACACAGTTTTGCCAGTGAGCAACGTGGAGACACGAAAATACACGTGTCTCAGTGGCATGCGCCTATGCTTTACCTGACATGTTTCATGAGTCACCATACACCAGAATTAAAAGATTAATTTACACACACACACAATATAGTTTTGGCGGCACAACATAATACTGAAAAGATTCCTATTTGGCATTTTGGAGTCCACCTCATAACGAGTTTTATCTATTATTATTCGCGAACACTGAACCAAGTTTAACAATTGCACTCCTACACAATATTTATCGTATCTTCCTCTTGTGCTTCACACATCTCAATTCTAAAATATCTACCCATAACAAATATTAGAATTTGAAATTTTTCGTAATACTAAAACTATTAACTAATTAATAGGTGATCATAATAATCAAATATCAAATATAAAAGTTCAATCACCTTAAAATATTATTTTATCTCCACATATTAAAGAATAAACTTAGGGGCTAATTCATCTCAAAAACTTGTTCCAGAAGTGGAGATTGTCCAAGATCATACATAGAGACAACAATTTATTGATTTCACTGATAAAAATTCTTACACACCACGCGCACAACTAAAAATGAACATTTATGGCGTGAAATTATATAAAATGGGTGGTTTAATTACAATGGATAACCCAACATCGTGACTAAATGGCTCTGATGTCATATCAAAGAATGAACATTAAGCCTAACCCACCCCAAAAGTTAACTCAAAAAGTGTGGATTGTCCAACGTTATATGTAAATATCACAACTTATTTATTTTACTAATGTGGGATTCTAACACCACAAATTGACGAAAAGTTTTATCCTTAATTATGAGAAAGCACATCTAAACGTGAGAAGAATAATTTATAAATTATTTAAATATTTATCATATCTTCCTTTTATACTAATTAGCATATCTCAGCTCAAAAATATTTATAATAATATTTGCAAGATTAATAATACTTAAATTTATCTTCCAACATGAAAATCTTAATTTCGAAAAATACTATCCACTAGGACTCACTGCACAAGGGTTTTGTGATGGTATCCAAATAGTTGCAAATATGAAAGTTTATGGCCTGCTCGGTTTCATTTTCAAAATTCATTTTCACATTTTTCACTATTTGAAAATTGAAATTCACCATTTTTTACATATTTTCATCCAATAATATTTTTATATTTATTCTCATAATATATTTTTCAATAACCTATATACATTTTCCTAATAATCTATACATATTCTTTCTTTATTTCATTATTATTATCTCTCTCTAACTGCAATCTATTAAATTCAACATCCTCATTACTGTTCCAGCAACTTATTCAAATGTAAACTCAACTTCAACACATTTCATGAGCTACTTTTTTAAATTTTGAAAATAATAAAAATAAAAAATGAAAATGAAAATGAAAATGAAAATAAAACCAAACAGGTCCTTAATTTCTCAATGTCTTCAATACTCGTGACGAAAAATTATATTATTTTGAGAAGATGTTCCAACAGAATAAATAACAAATAAATTAACTGAAAGCCGTCTACTCTCAAACGTAAAATAAAATTAGTTCTCAATAAAGATGCATAAAATTTAGCAATGTGCACATATTTTAGTTGAAAAATGAACATCAAACGTCTCCATCTTTACACTCTTTCGCCGAGAACAGAAAATCAGTCCGATCGCTCCTCCAGCCTCATAAGAATATATATGTTGAGGTCGAAAAGAGATCTAAATATTTATTTATGGCACTCAAGAAAGCAGAGGAAATTTCATAATGTTGGTCTTAGCAATCATATATCTGTTCAATCATTAAAATCAGATTGTTAATTACTCTCCAATTTAGATAGGAACATCAATATTTTGACATGGAAAACAGGATTTAGAGCAGGAGGATGAGACAGAAAGGCAAAATTAATTAAAATCGACGGGTGGATTAGGTGACTTTTTCATGGTTCATTGTCTGTGTATATATTGCATAATGCACAAAATTATTAGGACTAGAAAATGCCAATCCACCACTACAAAACAAAGTAGTAAGTAACCTCAGCATTCCATTATACACTAAAGAAATCCTTAGTCCCACCAACAAACTTTCTGACCATGCATTAATATGTTATATGCATCAGAAAATGTGGTCAAGGTTGTGTTTTCTTCTGCCTTTCTGCTTGATTTCATAATATTCTAACCTACCTTTCTAGTTAATAATCATTGCTTATAATAATATACATGTGACCTGATTAACATCATTCGAATGTCCACAATATATGTAAAGTTCGACGTGACCAACTTTTACTTTTGCCTTATCATGAGGAAAGAAGACATTGGTTGTATGATAATCAGCCTCTTTTGTTAGTGGGAAATATTGGAAAGTTCTGGGAAATTTCGTATGATCATGTACCTTAATTAATGTGAACCTTTCATTCTTGTCCGAGGGCATTAACCCCAATGTTGTTTTACATCTAAGCAAGAGGCAGTATTTTATGATAATAAAGGAAGTTTAAGTGCTCTATTTCAATTAATATTTTATATATAAAAACTAAGATCACATTATTGTTTATTTATAAGCATAACTATATTGATGTCTCCTTTTTTATTTCTTTTGTTAGGGGAGAGTGTTTGTGATGCTCCACCGACATTGATAAAATAATTTAAAAAATAATTATCCTATAAGCTTTAGTTAAGAATCCATGTGCATTCATTAAATATTTTTCTCAGGTGAGTTGATCGTAGTACAATTTCAAACTGCAATCGACGCATTTGAAAGTAATGTTCATATCCAACAAGTTCGCTAGCCTAGGACATGAAAATCCATTTGATCTGCATAGATAGAAACGGCATATATGTGATCCACAACCAAAATATATGTGCAGCTTTAAATTAAATAACATGTATGCATTTTAACTTGGTTAAAATACACTGCAAGAAAGAATAATATTAGTCACAAAAGAATAATTGATAATGCAATCGGCGCATTTGAAAGTAATTTTTGTATCCAACAAGTTCATGAGCCTAGGACATATAATTCACTTGATTTGCACAAATAGAAACGGCATATATATGATCCACAGCCAAAATGTATATGCAGCTTTAAATTAAGTAACATGTATGCATTTTAACTTGGTTAAAATGCACTATGAGAAAATATAATATTAATGACATAAAAATAATTGATAATGTGAAAATTTGTCACTAATAGTATATACTAAGTCACAATAATTTTTACTTTGTCCCAAATGATATTTTTTAAGTGATAATTTTTATTTTATTACAATATAGCTTGATAGTTACAAGAACTAAAGATTTAAGCAGTCACCATTGTTAATTAGTAGAACATCTATAGTGACAACAAAAAATTTCACTCTAATTTATAACAAGACGATTTTCATGCATTGCCATTGGGTTGTTACTATACCTGTGCCATTAATTATCAATTATGACAACTTAAACACTATTTTCATTACTATTGAGTTTGTAAAAATTATTAAAGTGACGAAATAAAATTATTTGTCACCTAATATATATATAATTAGCTAGTGGCAACATTAGCATGATCGGCACTTACTATTTTGTCAAGAAATTTTTTCTTAGTGATCGATAATGCCCCTCTAAATTTTGACATTTATGAAACTAATCGGGCTTAGTCCAATGGATCTTTATAGATACAATGTGCAGCAAAACAAAAGAACCACAGTGGTCGTAATTTAGAGGAAGATAAAGACTAGCGTAAAAACAACATATACTTCGGGTCAATATTTTCAAAATCGGATCGGACAATAAATCAGTGATTTTATTGATTACTAGTTCAATCAATTCAATTAGTGGTCGAATCGATATAACGCCATAATAACGTAATAATTATATTTAATTTTATAAATATATAATATTATAATTTTACTAAAAAATAAAACTTTTAATTGATATAGAAAGAATCTTATTTGAAAAAAATTTAACTTATTTTTAAATACATTGTTTAGAAAATAATAATGTCTAAAAATTAATCAACTATAAGTAAATAAAAAATTATATTTTACATTAATTTAAATAATCATCCGTTTCATACTTTAATTCAAATAAAAATAAATTCTTTTATGTTAAATTTTGATATAATTTCAAAGAGATCAAAAAAATTAAATAATAAATTAAATATAAATATTCACATATAACTACCACTTCATTAAATTTCAAGAAAATAAATTCAGGTTTCAAAAAATTACATGTACAAAATTTTTAATCATCATCTTCAACTTATAATTTTTCTTTTCTTTTTTACTCTTTCTTTTTTAAAAAAAATTAAAATTTTCAAAAAACAAAAAAACTGAACCAGTTGAACCTATCCGGTTTTGACCACTCCCAATTTTTATGGTTTAATCGAACTGGATTGGCTTCTGGTTACAGGTCGGACCGGATTCAAAAGTTTGCTTCGGGTCATGAATACTGGCGGTAGTAATTAATTTAAAAATATATATACACAAGGTACGTAGAGTGGTGTCCAAGCAAACGAACCCGTATTTCAGCCAGATAAACATGCATGGGATAAGCTTTTATTCACTTGTTATCTTGACAATTTATGACGAGAAAAAATTGTGTCATTTATTTGGTTATTTATTTAAAATGGATTGTGATTTGTGAAATGCTGATAATGACAATTTTGATATCAATAATTGTGTACTACGTTACAATGTATAACACACAAAGCGGATAGCATAGCGAGTCATCGTGTCAACAACGACACTTGTGTGTGATGAGGCTGCTAATTAAGCTTGCTAAAGTAATGCAATTATCTATTTTCTCGGATTAGAAAAGTTGTGCAAGATTCTTTGTAGCTTTTGATGTACGACATTTTTTAAATTCTGTTGAGTATGTGGGTATGTGTAGTGTTTGTTGTGTGTAGGGATGCAAAAAAGTCAAGTTGGCTCATCCTCTCCAATCGAGTCTAAATAGTTACCCCCTAGTTGTGTGTGTGATCCGATCATCGGACAATTACTATATATAGAGTTCATGGTGATGAACTCGTGGAACGACAATATGTATGAATTATTATTCATAGTATAAAAAGTGAAACTAGAAGCCTGCTTATGTTCGAAGTACCGGCAGCTAATAATGTCCCAACCCCTCTTCAAAGGACAAATCAAAGATTGGTCAAAGCTAATTTGGTTGATTAAACACAGTTAGAAATCCTAAAATTCGAAGTGGATCACTTTGAATCCTCTATTTCATTCCATATTTCATCTCTTGCTCCAATTTGATGCATATATATGTGCCAAGTATATTTGATTTTCAATCAATTATTTTTATAAGGAAATATTTAAGACATATATAATATATCCATAGGAGATAAAATATAAATTATAATAGAGGATCTAAGAGACAAAAGTCGCTGAATGATTTCTTTACATTGACACAATTGTTCTTTTAGAAGTTACTTTCAATTTAAATTTTCTATTTCAATTTACATTTCATCTCTTATTTCAATTATTATTCAGTTTATTATTCCACTATTATATTATACAATACGTAACTATCATCTTAATTTCAGATACGTATAGGAATGGCAATTCACCAACTACTTCCGTTGTCTTCATCAGCATGGTCAAATATATATTATCATATGGTGGAAGGAATTCTTCGTGCTATACAAAATTATATATAAATAACGGAAGTACTCTGACGAAAGCCAATGAATTTCCATTTAGGGTAAATTTCAGTAGGCCTAATTACACATGCCTCCCTTTGAAAAACTGAAATTTCTTTTGGTTATTTTTTTGTTTTTTAAGAAATGCTTTACAATATGCTGAATTTGGGTTAAAAAACTGAAAGGTTTTAGAGTTTATATATATATATATATATATATATATTATATGTATTGTTCTAAACAGAAATATGTATTTTGTTCTTTTTTTTGGGTTCACTTTTGCATTTAATTTACCAAAATCCCAAGCAGAAACCGTAATTAAGGAGGTATATTTGCAGTTCCTTAATTAGTAAATTATTTTAGTGCAGAAATTTAAGACATCAGCATAATTATAAAATTGATTTAATTAAATTTGAAATAGATACTGTCGTAGCTAATTTTCGCCATGATAAATTAGTAGCTAATCATTATTATTGTCAATTTTTTTAAAAATTATGCATTGCTAATTTTGTTGTGCTTGCCAACAAACAATGCTACAAAATTAATGATTAATAATTTTTATTACTTATTTTTTTTATTAATATATTTTGTTTACTGTATCAATTTATGTATTATATGAATTTAAGAACTAAAAAACAAGAACGAAGTGTGAAGATCAAGGGCAAAAGAATAATAAATTAAAGAGACTAAAGTATTCTATGGACAAAGTCACGGAGTCAATGGTTTCCAAGTTTTCTGGTTAAATCGTGCAAACCCGCGATTCCAAGTATTTGTTCGTGACTTCAAAGAAACCGTCTTTCCCTTGCTTCCACTTCGGGGTGAGAGTTTCTCCCTTTCCGTCCAATGAAACAAGCCATTTTCTATAGTAGTTAGTTTACTTTGGAGTGTAAGTGGTCAAATGCCATTGCATTTTTCATGCTAGGAAGTGGAGTACTTTAGGAATGTTTGGTTATATGTTTTTTGTTTGATTTTTTTACTTGTTTTTGGGAGAATGAATTATTGGAGAATGTGGAAATTATTTTTTGATATGTTTGTTTATGTTTTGGGGGAGACATTTTTTACTGTAGCAATCAAATTAATACTTTTTTATTGGATTTTTGGGGTGAAAAAGAAATTGAATTATTTTTTTAATGTTAAAATAATAATAAATATATATATATAATATATGTATGTATATATTGAAGAATATGTAATTTAAAAAATAGGGTGGATATGTTTCCCCAAAACAATGTTGTTTTGGGAAAACATAACCAAACCAAAGCCTTAGTACTTTTCCAAATTGCGATTTGTTATTTAACATGCACCATTAAATTTAATTTTGATATATTTAGTTGTTTTCATTATTGAAAAAAGGGAGTCATTTGTTTGTTTTATTACATATTTACCCTTGGAATGCATGGCTTCCTCACAATGAAGTAATTGAATAATACATTGAGAGTTGGAGCTCCTCTGCTTGCGAGAATTGTATAAAATGGATTCGTAATTTTCGTTGATATTTGATTCACATATTTAACGTCCAAAATTGACAATGGGCACTATATATATTATCAAGACTAATATAAAACTAATCTTGATTGTATATCACATCCAACACCCTGATGATTTGTAATCAAAAGATAAGAAGAAGAGTTAAGAATTATTGGTCAAAAACAAACTTACCCCTAAATAAAAAAGGATCAATATGTCCATCCATTGATCATTCTCTCCATCTCACCATGGGTTATGAAACCCCGCCTAGCGAAGAGACCATCTTTTGTTCATCAATTCTGAAAGAGGGAGGGAGAAAATATATTTCTGTGTATATCATTTTCTGAATT
>JACGDI010005827.1:487173-522899 GCA_014898725.1 Jacaranda copaia
ATATATATATATATATGTTCTCTCTAATTATATTTTTTTCTCTTTAATTATACATTTTTCATTTTTTTACAATTAATTTTTCAATATAAGAAATTTAAAACATCACATCAAACTTAAAATATATGCCATACTTTCTAGTAAATAGATTAATTTTTCGTCATTATTTTTTAATATGGTATGGACTCTGGTAGACTCATATTTTATGGGCATATATTATTGATTTTAGAATGCAACAATTGACTAAAGGAAATTGAGACAAAACAATTTGCATAATATGAGTAGAATAAAATGTTTTTATGTCTAAACAAAGATATATTAATTATCAAAAAATATATTATTGTATAAAAAATAATAAATATTTTTAATCATATATATTAAAAATTTATCATTAGTCTATTTCTAATTTTGATGTATGTAATTTAAGCTAATGATTAAATTTGGATGTTACATTAATGAGTAATTGATGAGTATAAGTCTATAAGTAATTCATGAAAATAAACCTTATCAATACCCATTGCATTTTTTTAGTGGGCATAGACTTGAGCCTGGATACTGCAACTTTTTTTTTTTTTAATTTTTTTTAGACCCGAGTAGGATAAAACCTACTCATTAAAAGGCCTAAATTTACCTTTGTGTTTTCACCTTCTTTTTTTTTAATATTTTTTGGGTGCAATGCAATAGGATGGGAGTTGAGAACAACCGGTCCTAATCCAAGACCTCTTTCGCTTCTGCATAAGGGAAATGTGATGTCACTTTTATCAATTTTACTGCGGCAACTTTGTGTATCAGTTTAGATCATCTATTTTCAATTAATGTCTCAACTCTTATTCTACACAGATGCAATGAAGTGTAATAGAAATTCTTTTAAAAAAAATTTTTGGTTGTGCATATCATTCATTTAGCACTTAGTATGTATTGATAAAATCGAATAAAAAATAAAACAGTAGTTGAAATAGAAGACCAAAATGCTGGCCCGTAGGTACACAAGAAACTCATGAAAAACTGCATCATAATTTAAATTCACTACCAGCTCAGTTGGTCATCAACACCAGTGATATCAGGTGGGAACCGAAATAAGTCCTCACAAGTTCATGTTTTCCACATTTCATCCAAATGTAATTACAGTTGTCTGGGAACAACCGAGAAAACAAAACAAAAGCTGTTATTAATTTATACAAACATGCTAAAATTGATATAACCAGAATGACTTTGGTACGGGCGTAAAATATGAAGACAACTAAGAATACAACTTTATCTATTTCATTCTAAGACGTTGATCAATATATGGATATGGATTACAAGGCTCCATTTGATTACAACATAGCATGAGAAGAACTGTTGGTGAGAAATAAATGTCAGAATCTACAAGGGCAAGCTTAGAAGCAGAAGGCAACAATAAGAACAACTGTTGGACAATTAGGGAATATCATCAGATGACCAAAATCTGCCTCAGGCAATATCTTGATACTATAGGATAAATTGCACCAGCTCTATGTGCTAGCTGAAATCTTGTTCTATTGAGAACATGTTTTTAAAAGATTTTTTCTAGGAAATGTTCGTCATACTTCACTAAATCCAGCAGATACAAAAATATACTAACCTCAGGAAAATGTTCATTGTCCCCTTGACGACGAGTCCTCGGCTGCCAAAGACACATATAAATTCTCTTCCACTTGTATGCAGGCGAAGAATGCTCATCAGCCAATCTCCTTTCTTCTTCTTGCTTTCTGGTTTGTCTGAAATTGCTAACTAAAGGGGAACATAGAGGAGATTCAATGGGAAAAGCGTGAACCAGCTAACAAAGTCCTAGGAGATTCAGCCCAAGTTGTAATACTTTACTATGATCAAGAACTTCTATTTCAGGGGAGGAGAATATTTAGGGGATGGATAAATTAATTGTCTGAGTTAAGAGTTGGGAGGAACTTACTTCAAGGCACCAAATCCCTGACACAAGAACTGCACATATTCTGAGTTTTTTTAATGTATCTATGTACAACAGTAAACAAAACAGATCTATAATAGGAAATTCAGCATTAATCACATTATGATAACAACAGAAGGAAAACCCCAGAAGCATGAAATCCTTATGAATATACTCAACAATCAAAAATGCAGAGGGCTAGCCCGGGTATAAAATTACGAAAAATGTCTTGCTGCTATATCTCTTCTCTACAAATTACTGAAGGACTAGGTGGTGTCATCGTTTCATCTTTGTTATGCATACAAGGCTCTTCTTCAATTAAAGAAAGCTGCCTTTCTGGACTATTGTACTCCTTGGAAAATCGGCTAGGACTTGGGGAGTTAGCCTTCATGATGTGTGATGGAGAAGGGCTGTTCCCAAAAGAAGAGTTTGGACTGGACCTTAACTGAAATTCTCCATCTTCACGAGCCAATGGGGACATTGGCAACTGTTTGCCCTTTTTCTTGTAAAATTTATCTTCCACGATATCATATGAGTTCCCAGTTCTTACTTCCTGAGCTAGAGAGCACCAACAGCAGAAAAGCCACAGAGCACAATCGGTGACAACTGGTTTACCACAGCAAAAATTATATGGAGGCAAATTAAATCTCTTCCTCATCTGAATTCTCCAAAATCCACCGTAGAGTAATCCAAAAACACAAAGGAAAATCCCAGTGACACCTAATGCCTCCCTTACAGTCTCATTGTCAATATTAATAGCTGCAAGATTGAAAATCCAGAAAGGAGCTAAGCAAAATAGAAGAAAAGTGGCAATGTGGACATACATATTGCCAAACCCAAGTCTCTCCATATTCCATCCAAAAACACAGAAGCTACAGAATAATGAGAGATAAGCTAACGAAATATCATCCCAAAAATCAAGAACACCTCCACTCCACTGCGGTCTAGTCTCAACGGTTCTTTCGTCATCTCTCAATGCAAATGAGAATCTCTTTTCAAGTGATCTTCTCCTTAATTGATCTGATCGGCTACTATCATCAGTGGTAACTGGAATTTGTGCTTCTTCATCTATCTCAATCTCATAATCTTTCCCAAGAGGGCTAAGCATCGAGTAAATTCCAGCAACTGCAGGTGCACCAATTGCAACAGATATACATATTCCAACGCCAATTGGGGGTCGTTTTGACCTCTTGTATCCCAAGTTAAGACCACACAATGCATATTGTGCAAAACAGTTAACATTGAGAAGAACCACAACCACCATCATGTGTGCCCATTCGTTGGGTTTATAGGTGCCATTCTTGCAGTAAATCTTTCTGAGCTTTAGAACATCTTCCGGCCTCCATCTCAACAGTAGAGCAAGGTGATATATCCGTTTTGGGTGTTGATATAAACACATGAGGGTGAACAGAGCATTGAGAATCTGATTATTCACTTCAAACCAAGCATCCCTCTGAGACTTCTTTGGGAGAGCATGGTTCAACATTCCAGTCATGACCATGAATAGAATAGCACCAGAAACAGCAACACAGACAATCCAGATAAAAAGAGCCAAATTCATGGGATCCCTTATCCATTCTTTGCAAATTCTCCAAAGACTATTCCAATCAATTTTCTTAGAAAAGATCCTGTGAAAACGTTCCCGAATATGAAGGCTGCTAGAAGATGGTACAGTGCGTGAAACTTCATCCCTCTCCTCAGCAATCCGCTGAAATTTGACCGATGGTGATTCCAAATTACCAAATTTAAAGAACCTTAGTTTTTTGGAAAGAGCAGAAGAGCCATCACTGTACCTACTTTGTGAATTTTCATCATTTATCAGACCTCTTTGAGATGCTGAGATTTGCAGAGGGGCATGGCCTTTGACTTTACCAACAATAGATTCCTCACCTCCACTAGTATTCACACCATTATCAGTTGACAACATATTGTTTTTTCTAGTGTTTTGTGCTCCAAAAAATTGATAAGATTAGCAAATTGTACTTAATTTCTTCTTCCTTTGACTGTCCTATTCAAATTCCATTTAGCTGTAAAACAGTGGAAGCACTGCCAATCAAATAAGATGGAAAACCAAGAATTTGCAGCAATTCCGTTGAATAAAGTCAAAGACGAAAACCCATCCTGAGAAACATTTCAACATGAATTTTTGTCAAGAAATGCAAATATTTATTGCAAGAAAAGAAAAAATTAGAAACCCCACTAATGCAAAAGGCGATTAAGCAAAGATTTCATCCAGAAATTTCCCCCTTAAATCTTAAAACTAAGATTTATCAAATTTAAGATAAAGATAGCAGAAGCATATAGAATTGGGGAAAGTCATGAGCTTGGACAAAACAGCGAGCAATTGCATTAAGGATCTCGATTAGCTCATCATATGGCATCCAAAGAAGTGCAATAACATTCCAAGCCGAATCCGGAAAGTATACATAAAAACCAAAAAGAAAATAAATAATCAGAGCTACACAAGAAAAACCAGAATATACAGAAATTAGTAAATTAAAAACAAAAAAGAAAAACTACTCACCAATGGGCACCGAATAATAAAAGAAAGCCCTTGGGCTTCAAAATTTTCCCGTTTAAATTGAGAGTTGAGATTGTTGAGCTGATCTGCCGCATTTCAACAACCAAGTTAAGCAACAGTTTCCAAAGGGTAAGGACCACGATTCATGACCTGTCTTTTATGCTTTTATTCTCTCTCTCGCAGTTATTTTTTTCTTCTATGCGGAGAAAAGGTCCAATTGGCAATTCAAATTTCGAACGCAAGTGCCAAGTGGCAAAAAGTAAAGAACATGTAATTGGACTAAGTATACAAATTCAAGACATTTTCACATTGGGTCTCATTTTATATTCCCAGAGAAATCCCTCATTCTATTGAGTTGTTTTTAAGTAGCTTAAATACATATTTTGGTCATCTTTTTACTATGATTTTTGGTGCGTGGCAATATTGTTGTTACATTACTTCAAGAATTGTTCTTAGTCCTTTCCGGCTGTGAAGAGGGAGGGACAGCAAGCTTATTTATCTATTATTGCAATTTTAGTATGTCATGTAATAACTAAAAATGGATAGGAAATATATTTCAGACACCACAAAATGTGTTTTGAGAGCAAACTATGTCTTGTAGTGATCATCCACCTAAATTGCAAGGCATTCTAAATATGATTCAGGTGGGGGTAAAAATTTGATAATATGAAGGACAACTTGGACAGCACACTTTTAAATTTTATTTCATTTATTTGTAAATTTTAAAACTATATCACTTGAGGACAACTAACTGCAACGATCCGCAATTATATGTTGTTCAGAAAATAAATCCATAACATACCCATCCTGTACCGTTATCGCCTTCCCTAATTATATCCATACACTTATTTACAAAGAAGTAAAATTATTTATAATTTTTAAATGAACCCTCTTTTGATTAATTAATACAAAATTTTTGGATTCTCCTAGAAGTTTATATTTATAAAAGAGAAAGGTCAAAATAGGGGCGGGGACTGCAGCGTAGTGATTGGGGTAAGAATAATTGTATGCAGCAATCTAAAAGGCATATATACCAAGCTTTGGTCTTGATTGATGCTGAAATGGGTGGAGGACAGCAAAATAGTTGTTCCATGATGATTTTATGTGACTAAACCTAAATTTGAAGACTAGTTAACAAGTGATTTTACAACTGATCGTGACATTATTGCTCGCTTACAATGAAATCCAAACACAATAACAAGTGCCAGAAAACTAAACAACTAATGTTTATTGATGTAATCGTATTCATTCCACATAAAAATTCAGGTAGTACTACACAAACCCATAGTAGAAACGTGTGATGATACAGATTATCTAAAGAACAGTCATCATTACAAACAAATCGAGCTTGCAGCTACCAAAGAAAAACTAAATTTTAAGTCAAATCATCCTCCTCTAGCTCTTTTGCCTTCAAGGCTTCCTTCACTCTCAACAGAAGTGTTGTCTTCCAAGCATCCTACAAATAACGTAATGGTGAGAAAGTTCGCAATGATGCAACCAAAAATCGAAAGCTTATCAATAGAACAAAGTTATATCAGTTGACTCCTGAAAAATAATGCTCCAGTTCCCGTTGAGCCTTTAAATGCTGGTTCCTATATCCAATCTTAATCTAATAAGTTTGTCTAGGAGGCCATATGGGCAACCTCCCCCCACCCCCACCCCCTCTTCTTTCCTCCTCATTAATCAGCCTAGTGCACATCTAATGAAGTCTAGTCACACTAACAATCCACCCCAGGGACTTCTTCAGATAACCAAGCCATTGCTGAATTTTAAGGATCCTAGTGTCAACATTCTGTGTCATGCATTATGAAGTCTAAACTTAACTATCTTTTCCAAAAATTGCATCTCATTAATCAACCTGTTGCCTTCAGAGGTTAAGAGATGTAAAGACATAATAGTAGAGTATGCATGTGTCACTTTTGATGAACAATAAGGAAACTCTTGGAAGCCCTAAACAACTTGTTTCAAGACATGCAATACAACGGCTCACAAAAGGCAAAGTGAAGAGAAATCTAATGAAAAATTAGAACTACGGAAGAAAGCAAGTTTTTAGGTTCATGTTAAAGAACAACTCAGAAAAATCAGACAGATTCTTGATAGTGATTGTTAAAACAATTGAAATATGGATATAGAAATGGTTACCAAATTGTCAACCAAGGTGTCACATCTGAGTACAACTAAACCAATTTGGCAAATTTACTAAACATGATTTGTACTCTCAACATTTGATTTTCTACCAGTGACTTCACTTCAGTGAGCACAACTTGCAGAACTCCAAAGATTTGGTGCCTAAATTCTTTCAGGATAGATCTTTCCTAGAGTGTAATTCTCTATTAACTGAACTGAAAAATAAAAATGCAAATATAGGCCCATAATTCAAAAATGGACCCTCATAACCACTATAATGAATTAACATCAAGAAGATTTGCCAAATTGAAGCCTTGTCAGGCAATAAATCCATTATATAAACAACAAAAACTCAGTTTCATTCAAAAATTTCTTCAAGATGGCAGAGAAAAGGGATTCTATAAGTAAGCCAACAGAATATACAATACATGCAAACTGAACTATAAATTTATCTATCATATATGGCTATAATTTTTTCAAGTTGGTTGTCTCCTTCCTCTTCGCCCAAACCTTCCCATAAAAATGTGATTTTCATAAAATTAATCCATAAGAATGATCAATTAAAACAGAATTTCAGTTTCTAGTTCAACATAGTCAAAAGTATCCACTATATAATAAAAACAAGCGGGGGAAAAGAAAAAACCCAAGCAGACAGAGATGTTTATAACTAGCTTGTAATTAAGAGAATGACATCTGCAAAGAATATACATTAGGAACAATATGCTAATCTATTCACAGATGGCTCCATGGACAGCACCAGTTGGACGACAAAGACAGGATAGATGAGTTCAACACAAAGCATAAAAATTCAAAATCAATTTTAAAAGACTTTATAATGTTCATAATTCACGTACCAGCTGGGTCATGCTATCAAATTCCTTGACTGCATCAGTAAACTGGGCAACATCTTCCTCATCAATGGCAGTAGCTAAGTCCTGGGATCAACAGATATAAAACATAAAACATATCAAATTCATCAGATAAAGGCTTCAAGCTATCCCTTCTGGAAGTACCAGAAGGATGAGGCAATATAACATTATCATCAAAGAGCCCATACAAGTGAAAAATGAAGTTTTACAAGTGAGCAATAGCATAACATGACAGATGAAAATCCATATCTGCTGGGAGGGCAGGAGAGGAGAAACAGAAAACAGAAAACAAACTATTGCTTGGGAGCCATGACATACCCTTAGCAATTTGTACTCACGTGTTCCAGAAAATGTTGGATCCAATTCCTACAAATGAAGGAAAAAAGGCATATCTTTAGCTTGTATATCAAACATAGAGTTGCTGATAGAGACAAAACCAACACAAGTACCTGGTATCGCTCTAATGCATTGTTGATTGCAACAATATCACTCTTGCAGAGCTGGCAAATACCGGCATTAAGGAGGTGCCCTTTAACTCCATACTTCAGCAAGTTATTATTAAGTGATTGTCGTGCTATCTCTTCATATATCTCAATAGCTTTTTGATATCTGAGAAAAATGTTGACCCAGTACTCTCTCAGCATGTAATTCAACCTTTATCCAACATAAAGCAGGAAAAAAACAAACTTGCAGCTGACTAAAAATTTCAGAGTAGCAAGCACTCTATCATATTTTTGGAGTTCTTGCACTCCACTTGTCTAAGGAGACAGTAATGAATTTTGAGTTAAAGCTAGTTAGAGTTGTAAACACTAGGAAGATATTAATAGCACACAATTGCAGTGGTATATTATCACCGAAAAGTAAATGAAGCAAAGCTATTGGGATGAAAATTTGGAAAATGATGGCGGCTAGGCTGTGAAGTAAGATTGAGGGATCTGAAGGTTCAGATGTGGTTCAATCATGGGAGAGCAGTGTAATTTAATGGTTCACTAGGGTTTTTTGGTAGCAGCAAATGACAACAAATGCATAACCTTCTGAGTTACATGTATCTAGTAGAGAAAGGTAGAAATTGACAAGAAGAAAACAAAGATATACAAGCATCCACTGGTAAAACATACTGTAGATTGAAAATCATGCATGAAATAAATGAAAATAGTTAACATTTAATAACAATCATTTATAGAAATCATGTCGTTGTAATGAAAAATGGATGAAATAGTAGAAGACCTAAAACTATTTACAAGGGCATAAAAAAGAAAAGGAGAAAATAAAGCAGCTAAAGATTATACTACAAAAGCATCAACAGCCTGTGATCCGGCATAATCATGGAAAGAGAGCAGAGAAACCTAACTGTTCCAATTGAGCTGCAAATTGTGCAATTTTCTGCTTGCACTGATTCGCGGATGTTGTTACTTCTTCACTTTGGAAGAGATCAGCAGCCTTCTCATAGCAAACAATAGCCTGTTCCAAGTTCTGTTCTTGCTCAAACAACTCAGCTATCTCCTGCAAAGTAAGAAATCTCAAACTACTGTCATTCAATTTACTTATCAAAATAATACTATTACTCTTCAACAACCAGATTTTACCAATGTGATGATCAATATTATGGTTAATGCCATTATTCAGGGAATTCTTTTTTACCTAAGGCAGACAAAATCAGTGTTGTGGAAGGAAACCGGTTCCTTAAATGAAGGTTTCATGTCTAAGGCTACAAAATTCTATAAGAAATAAAGCAGCAACATCAGATATCGGTACCCATATAAGGTTTTTACCTTGTAATATCTGGCAGACATATTAAGCCTTCCAATCTCCATAAATAAATTTACAGATTGCTCCAGGCATGATATTGACTCTGCAAAGCATCCAATGGGAATTAATGGCAGAATGATAACTTCCTAGCTTCAAATTGAAAGAACAATACAAAGAGACACATGATCATATGACCAAGCAAGCAGAAACAAAAAAAAACTACAAGATGGAGCAAGTTAGGAATGGGATAGACCAGGGATGCAAATCTTTTCCACATGTTATGCATAGAATATAAGTGGCTCATAAGGCTGAAAAATCCAATGGCACCAACAAGTGGAGGACAACAAAAGGAAGAAATTAACAAGGTAAAAGGTAAGTCACTGCACTGCAATAATTGCCTTGAGCTGCTTCTTAACTCAGAAAAACAAAATTAATTTTGCAAAATTTTATTAGACAGAAATACAGCAATATACAAATTACTCTCCACCACAAACATATTTACAGATACCAATAATGCAAGACATCCACAATTTGAAAGGTAGAAGAGCAACAAAATAAGCACACCTTTCGTGTTAAACTTTTTGTAGCAATGAGCAGCATCAGCATATGCATTAGCAGCTTCATGCTTGCTATCTAACTGTAAATACAAATGTGGAGAAGCATAAGAATCTTAAGAACAACTAAAGGGAGAGGGGAAGGAAATGGTCACCTTGGAACCTAGCACAAGCCACTCAATCATACACAGACTTACCTTCAAGTGACAGTCAGCCAACTTAACATAAACTGCTCCAGCCTGATCCCCTGATAAAAGAAAAATTAAAAAAAAAATCATTATTCAACATTGATTCAGACCGCCACAAGCAAAATATATGAGAATAATTCCTCAAGGATAATTTTTTTCATGTTCTTCTTCTTTATATTCGTGACGAGGTTTTTTAGACTCATCAACTTTCTAAAGTCATAAAATTCGACTCCACAAAATAATGCGCATTCATTGAAAAAAATATTATCGCAAAGAAAAATGGAGTTTCCTTTCTAATACTAATCAAAAGTTCCAAATTTGCAAATGCCATGCATCAGTCGTCAATTTCCGAAGTCATCTCAAACAAAATCCAGAATACAAGCTTGGCCAACATCCGAAGCCAAACGTTAATTATGGTGGAAAAGAAAAAGAGGAATTCCAATACATATCCATGAAGCTTAGGCTAGACAGCAAATCAGTAGCAATCTTCCCATTGATTAACCCATTTTAACAAAAACAAAAGAATGGGTAGAAATTAAGACCACATCAAATAAAACGAACACAACAAACAAACAATCAATTTATCAACGAATTGAAAAAAACGAGAAAATGTACTGAGCCCACAAAATTAAATGATTTCTTTACATGATTTGGCGAGTTTGAAAGCATTGGCTGCTTTCTCGAATAAATCGGCAGCGTCTTCATATTTGGAGCCGAATAGGCCCCAGCCGCCGAGCTTCTTCTCAGCTCTCTTCTCAAAGTCCTCGGCCCTCGCTAAATGATCGCTCATTGTTTTTGCTTCTTCACGCAAAATGGTGGTATGTTTTGCTGCTCTTTGAAAGGCAGGAAACAAAGGAAATGGACAGGGTATTTGGGAGTGGCAATATCAAAAAAATACCGTTCGTTTTTGCTATTGCCGTAACACATGTCGGTTGACCTTTTGAGTTTTGACCCGAGAAAACGTGTTGATATCAGATATTCTACGTCAGAAGAGGAGCCCAATATTTTGCGCTCACCTATTTTATGACTTATAGCTGGGCTTCATGGGCCTTAATTGTTTGGCCGACCAAAACAAACTTCAGACAATTTTCTCCCACGCCAGTCGCCAATAATATGAAAATAGTGGGAAAAGGTGGGATAGGGTAGTGGAGAGTAAAGGCGGCTGGTGATTGCTTCCTTTCTAGTTTTTTTATTCGGTTAGCTGCCGTTTTGTTTTGTATTTTCCCAAAAAAAATTTCAAACTTTCATAAAAATTTTAGAACAAAGGTATTTTTTTAAATTTTTAAACTTTATCTCCAAAAAATTCCTCCCAATTCACTCAAAAAATTCTATAGCCTAAAAATTACACCTTGTTTCTTATTTTCTCACTCACTCACTCACTCGTGACATTACTTATTCATTTATCGCTCTTCCACTTTACTCATCCATATATATATATATATATATATATATATTTAATATATGAAAATAATAAAATCTTACTAGTTAAAAAGTTTTAAAATTTATGTTTATAAATTTAATTAAAATAATTATCGAAAAAAATGAATTAAATTTAATTAAATATTATTTATGTTATTCCTAAATAATTTATTTATTTAATAACATATTAAATTAATTAAATTTACTTATTAATTAAATAATATATAATTTATATTTAATATTTAATTTATTAATGAAATATTACAATTATTCATTTAATAAATAACTTAAGATGTTTTAATTTGATATAATAAATAAATTATTCCTCTTCAAAAAATATTCTTCATTAAATATTAATCTTCACATTTA
Organism: Jacaranda copaia; assembly: GCA_014898725.1. Taxonomy (NCBI): domain Eukaryota; kingdom Viridiplantae; phylum Streptophyta; class Magnoliopsida; order Lamiales; family Bignoniaceae; genus Jacaranda; species Jacaranda copaia. The sequence goes on from JACGDI010005827.1 coordinate 498,891, forward strand.
TTTAAAATTATAATAAAAATTTTGATTATAAGGTGATATTTATTTAATAATCTATTAAATTTAATAAATTAATATTGATATGCTCAAAGTAATTGTTGAGAGAATTAATTAAATTTATGTGAAATTATTTAATTATTACTAAGTATATATTTACTAAATAATGTGTTAACAAAATTATAACTTAAAGTAATTAAAAAATTTATCAAATTAATTGATCTAAATAACTTATTTATATGATAATTATGTTTCTTAGTTTATGTAAATTAAATATTATGTTTATTTATTTAATGAATAATTTAAGATGATACAATTTCATATAATATAATATTATTTATTTTTTAATTTGATGAATTGTTATTAAGTCTTATATATATAAATTATTAAAAATTATTTTATTTAAATAAATAAATAATTTTTATTTATACATAAAATCATAAGTAATAAATAGTTAATAATTATATTTTAATCAATAAATAATAATTAGTTTATAATTAATATATAATGATTAATTTTTTTTATAAATTGATATTAACAATTATCAATATGAGATAGCTCAGCAGGCCCAGCCCAACAGCTATCGACTCTAGAGTGCGCTTCCAATCCTAGTTGGGCCATCAACCATTCCCTTTTCACCTATACAGTAACCTGGGCCAAGCCACTCGACCATAATCCCCAGGTCGATTAAGGTGTTTTCAACCCCCTAGGTCGAGTAAGTTGTTCTCAACCATATTCAACGAGAGGCATTGGGTTGCCTATTCCCTTCAACCATTTCTCTAGTCGACCTGTAGCCGACCAAAGAGATTCATCTCAATACTGAATCGTATCTATGCTATATTTATTATCCTGATAAGCAGCATGCCTCTGCATTAATGGCGCATATCGCCCGAATACCAACCTTGCCTCCAGTTCTGTAAAGAAGCGCACCTCCAGAGTACTATTTTATCTCAAAAAGTAGGATGTGGTGCCACCTAGAATAGTGCAAGTATGGAAGATGATCTACAACCCTCATGCAAAGATAAAAGTCCTATACACTTGATAGAGGCATCATAGACATATCATCTACCTAGAAAAAGCTATAAATATCCTATTGCCAGCCATTCTCAAGGTATGCTATTCTTCATATATGCTCTTACTCTGTTGCTCGATCTCCTTATTCGACCAGTACTAACTTGAATGTTGGAGTGCCTTAACTAGAGGCACCTCGACTAGTTTGACGTTTGGTAGTTGTTGCAGATCTCAGCCCAAAGAAATTTCACTATTAAATCATTCGACCACCCTGGTCGAATTAGCCCAAGCACTAATTCAATCCAGTAAAACAGCTTTCAACCTCATCATTTTTGGCGTTGTCTGTGAGAAACTTGAGATTGTAATAGAAAGAATGATAAACACTAGGTGAGCCGTATCTAAGAAGGAGGAAAATAGAAGGACAATATCTCCTCCTCCCCCTCAACCTCAGCAAGAATCGCACACCCCGGAACCTAGTGTCCCACCAGAGTAAGTTGTTATCTTGATCATGCCCTTGCTAATGCAGCTAATTAGTGAGCAAATTTTTGCCCAAATTTTTGTCATGCTAAATCGGCACACCATCATGCTCGTCCTAATTACTAGTGCGACTCCGCACCCACCACCACCCAAAATGTGGTCCCCCAGGGACAGTCGCGATCATCTAGAGTCCAGGCGCCCGCCAACCAAATGAGAAGTCAACCTCAAGCACCTCCATAAAAAAAGGGGTTAACCTAATCTACTGAAGGAAATTACATATTCTATTAACTATTATGTTTGGTCTAATCGAGTCCAACAGCGTGATAAAGTCGAACATTTAAGACTAAGCCAGTGTGAAGAGATTAGCAAATCAGCAGATCATGTGGCTTAATCTATTCGAGCCCCATAGCACAATAGGTCGAGCACGTGAGGCCCCAATTTGACCGCAACATGATCCAGGCGAATCAAGAAAAGTGGAAAGAAGTTTCTCACCAAGTTCAACAGCTAAATAGATGCCTCAATGAGATATCGAGGAGAAACACGAAAAGGATGCCCAACCCCAATGGCCCTCAAAGGTTTCATCATGAAAGAGGATCATTATTCATCTAGGAGATAATCGATGAGCGTATTACTATTGACGCAAAGGTCCCGATCAAACTCCATAGTATGATGGCTCAACTGATCCCAATGAGTACCTAATGCAGTTTAAGCACATAATACAACTGCATGGACATAACAAATACATACACGCAAAGATGTTGGTTACCATTTTTCAAGGTATTACACTCGATTGATTTATCCAACTTGAGTCGGTGTCGATATTATCCTACAACTAACTGAGTGATAAGTTTTGCACCAATTTGCCAGCTGACGAAAGGCGAAGCTCCCCCACACCTATCTCCACATCATGAAGCAGAACAAAGGGGAGTCCCTTCATAACTTCTTTACCAAATTCAACATAGAGGTGTTTAAGATTAACAACCCAGGATCAAGTTCCTGATCAATGTCTTTTTTTTGGGGCTCAAACATAAAGAGTGTGCTAATGCTTTGGTACAAGAATGCCTACGGTCAATAGAGGAGCTGCTCGACTTGGAAAAGAGATATAAACCCATGAAGAGATGAATAGATTAAAATTCAGCAACCCTAAGATCGAGAAAAAGAAAAACAAAGAGAAAGATGACCAACAATAGAGGAAGGGTCATCAATCTGCAATAAAATGCTTTTATGATTACACTCTGCTCAACCTCCCGAGGAAAGAGGTGTTGTTCACAATCTAACACGATAACCTCCTCAAGAAACTAAGGAAGCTCATCGAGATTAAGGTAATGAAAAAATTAAAGAAATATTGACACTTTCACAAGTAAAGGGGCCATAACACAGAAGATTACTTCAATCTACATGATGAAATTGAGAGGCTAATCATACAAGGCCATTTTAAGTAATATGCTGCTAAAGGCAACCAAACAGAAAAGGGCAAAATCGATTAAACTCCCCATAGAGAAAGGTCATTAGCCCGATAAGGGACGACAAAGGAAAAAAAACCCACCTAGGATAACCACTCAGCCATTCGAAGAGTGATTGAAGTGATTGCGGGAGGTCTTACTGGGGGAGACCCAAAATTGGTGAGGAGGCAAATGCAAAGGAGGCAAAAATTGACCAAAGCCTCCCTAGTCAAAATAACATTCCATTTGTCCACTAATGCAGAGCCTATCTCTTTCACTGAAGATAACCACACGCATCTAGAGAGAAAAACATCAACCATAAAGCTAACTGTCCTATGGTGGTCTCTGTCGAGATCGCCAATTCTGAAGTAAAAAAGGTTTTGGTCAACAATGGCAACTCTGCCAACATCATTTTTCTCTCAACATTGAAAAAGATGAAATTCGAGCCCATGCACAAAACCTTTGGTTGGATTTGGGGGATAAAAAATCATACTAAAAGGCTCCATCAACCTCTCTACATCATTCAGGGAGGCACCCTGTAGAAGAACACTTATGATAAATTATCTGGTCATTGACACCCCCATTTACTTACAATATTATAATTGCTCGACTAGCTCTCAATAATTTTGAGCTATTGTATCAACTTATCATATGAAAATCAAATTCTTAACTTTGACAGGCATAGGCGAGCTGCTATGCAACATTAAGAAAGCTTGGTGATTTTACACAATTTCAATCACGTTGAGCGAGCAAAATACTCGACTGCAACTGAAGTCCTCGGGAGACGCCCCCATAGCAAAACCTGAGAAGGGCTAAGCTAGTAAGAAGAGAAAGTTAGAAGATACTAGAGTGGAGCTCGTCGAGGAGTTCAAAATGGTCAAGCTAGAGTTGGGAACCCCAACAAGACCACCAGGATTAGAATAGATATGGGTCACCACATAGAGTGTCTCATGGTCGATTCCTATAGAGAAACATTGACATCTTTGCCTCGAAGGTATCTAGCCTCCAAGGAATTGACTCCAGTGTAATTGTTTACTACCTTAACGTCAACCCCTCATACAAGCCCATCAAGCAGAAGATGAGAACTTTCAATGCCGAGAGGTGCTAGATCATCGAGAAGGAAGTCAACAAACTCCTCTTAAATGTAAGCTATATTATAGAAATCCAGTACCCATCTTGGCTTTATAATGTTGTACTTGTCCCCAAGAATTAGGAAAAATGGTGCATGTGTGATGATTTCACTAATTTGAATAAAGCTTGCCTTAAGGATCTTTACCTTCTACCTTGTATAGATTTATTAGTAAACTCTACGACTGGTTGTGAACTGTTTAGTATGATGGATTCTTTTCAAGGGTGTTGCCAGATATTCATGGCCCCCAAGGATAGGGACAAGACCTCTTTTGTAGTCCCTAATAGAGTTTACTGCTTTTTGGTCATGCCCTTCGGGCTGAAAAATACTAAAGCAACCTACCAGAGACTTATCAATTTTATGTTCAAAAATGGGATCAACAAGTCTATAGAGGTTTATGTCGATAACATAATTGTCAAAATAGAGAAGACCAAGGACCATCTATTTGATCTCAACCACACCTTTGCCATATTGCAAGCATTCAACATAAAAATAAATCCAAACATGTGTATGTTCAGAGTTCAAGAAGGTAAATTCTTGGGTTATATGGTTAGTTGAAGGGGCATTGAGGCCCATTCACAGAAAATTCAAGCCGTCTTAGACATTGCACCACCCTAAATAGTTAGAGATGTACAACACTTGGTTAGGAGGATTATAGCCCTTGGAAGGTTCATCTCTTGTTTGGCCGACAAGAGCCTACCTTTCTTCAAAATTCTCAAAAATGCCAAGTAATTAGGTTTCCAATGGAATGAACAGTGTGATCGGGCTCTAGTCGAATTAAAACAATACTTGTCCTCACCTCCCATGTTTGCCAAGCTGAAACTCAGAGAGGTAATGCACATATATTTAGCTATTTTGAAGCCTCGATCAACTTAATTTTGGTTTCAACAAGAGATAAAAACCATAAACCAGTTATTATTATAATAAGGTGCTAAAGGGCCAGAATATAACTACTTGGAGATTAAGAAGTTTGCCCTAGCATTAGTCACTGCAGCTCAAAAGCTGCAACCATACTTTCAATCCAATGTAATGATAGTACTGACAAACTAGCTATTGAAGCAAGTACTCTCAAAGCCAAACACGTCGGGGAGTTTAACAAAATAGGCCATTGAGTTGAGAGAGTTTGACATTACTTTTCAACCTAAAACAGCCATCAAAGCACATGTCTTGGCTGACTTCATCACCTAGCCGATCGATCTCCCCGAAAAAAATTGCAAAACCCCTCTTACTTAAACTTTGCACATCGATGGATCATCAACTATGCCATAAGGTAGCGCAAAAGTGGCTCTCTATTCCCCATTAATGAAAGAATATAACTTTGTAAACAAGCTAGATTATGCAGTCACCAACAACGAGACTGAGTACGAGGCCTTTATCGCTAGGATGAAGATGGCACTCAATTAAGGGGTGGAACACTTAGCAGCAATCATAGACTCCCAGTTAGTTGTAGAACAAGTTGAAGAAAATTTTGAGGCTTAGGACTTGACGATGAGTCGATACCTAGCAGAGGTTAAAAGACTGTAGCAGTTATTCAAAAAGTTCACTCTCAACCACGTACCTCGATTAGAGAACAAGCGAGTGGATGCTTTGTCCTAATTTGCCAGCTTGACTAGAGGTACAAAAGATAGAATAATAACTTTTTTGGTCACCGAAAAACCATCAATAGGCACCTTCAAAGAGAATTTTGTGGGGAGCATTGAGGAGACACTAACTTCATGGTAAGATCCAATAAAGCTCTACCTGAGTCACAACATAATTTCTAAAGACAAAAATGAGGCATGTCGCCTTCAAAGATAAGCTACCAAGTTTACACTCGATGAACACAACCAACTTTATAAAAGATCGATCTCTGGACCACCTTTGAGGTGCCTGGATCCTGAGTAGGCTCACGAAGTACTACATGATATCCACGTAGGCATGTGCAGGAACTATTTAAGAGAAAGATCCCGCTATTGTTTTCATTGTTATTATTCGTTATTTATTAATTGTTAGACTTGTTATACCATGTCAAGTGATTCATCTTCTTCTCCATCAGATAATAGTAGTCAGGATTCTAGGTCAGGATCTTCGACCTCTGACCATAGTGGTCCAGATGTCAGATCCCCTGCACCTCAATTTTTCATAGACCCAAATGACCCTAATGACCCCTTGAATGCCCCTAGCAAAATAGGTCCTAAGGTCTTTGTGTCTCTTCATAGTAGGTTTTTTGTTCCTGATATTTATAAGATCATAAAGCTAGAAGAGAGTCAGAAAACGTATTAGCCACCACTTAATTGTCTTGCTTTTCACGTCCTTGTGTTAGAGGCTGGGTTACAATTTCTTATTGTTGAACCCTTGGCTAACATAATTAGGACCTTAGGCATTTGTCCCACCCAATTAGTCCCCAATTCCATCCATAATATTTTAGGTTTTATTATAATAATGCATTATTTTCATGACAATCCTTCTTTTGTGAATTTTTGGCAATTTTTTCATGTTAATCCCCCCACTTGCTCCGGAGATCAGGGTTTTTATTATGTGATTACCTGTCAAAGTTATAAGTTTCTAACTAATCTCCCAAGCTTGGTTGATTCTTTGCATAACAAATGGTTCTATATAGAAGCCCCTCCCCTTAGTCCTTCGAACATTCCTAGCAAATAACAAGACGATAAATTGTATTTTTTCTTTGTCTGAATCTGGGATTGGTAAATTCTTCTACTTATGGTTATAGCTTAAGAACCAGATCTAAAAGGCACTATGGATCTTAATCTAGAGAACGAATTCATTTCATTTGGATATGCTATTGGTAGTTTGTGTCCAACCAACTCTGTATCTGTATTGTAACACCATACCATATTATGCATCCATAATTGATTAAAGGAATGGAACTATTGCTTGATACACTGGTAGGTTCACTAATCCATCGACAAACAGGTGGCACACATTATACTCAAAGGTATGCAATTACTTGCTTGCTTGGTGAATCTTTTATAAAGAAGCACCAAGAGCTCCCTTAATCTATACTTTGAACTATTCTTCTTTCTCATTATCTAGAGCTTTCCGATCTAAGATTGCTATGCTCCCATCTATTGGTTTACTATGGGTTAACAAGGATACGGGATTTCTTTATCCCAATCCTATCGCTCCGCCAATCTCTACGCGGTTATTAGATTGCGCTTGTTTTTTCATTCCTAGATCTTGAGTGTTTTTATTCATTACCTATGCATCTTAATAGAGATGCAACAATGCATTGAGCGTTGAGTTACTTCTTTTTCGACTATGGGTGGCATGATGTTGTTAGGCATTTTTATATGAGTACTTCTCTCACCTTTAATCGTCTATATCCATTTTGAGATGGAATTGTTTCTGTCCCGCCTAGTGAGATTGAGACGGAGATGAAGGCTTTTTTTTTTCTCTTGTGTATAGTCTATTATTTGAACCCCCCCATGGTGTATAGCTCTATACCTGTCTTATGTGACCTTGTGAGTAGCTCTTTAGCTTTTTCCAGTGGAAACCGCACCAACATTATCTAGAAATCTGTTTGCAAACCTAAGGATAGAAAAAGTAAAGATCTATACCTCTTACCTTTGCCCCTTTCATCCCTTCACTTCTTGAGCTTCTATTCTTCCTGAATTATCCCATCTCATAAGAATAAGTCAAGTTTCCTCCCACGAGCACATCTTGATCTTGCACTAACGGCATAAATAACCTTGTTATATGCATCGATTCTATGTAGAGTCCAGAATCGACTCAACCAATACAAATATGGACCAAAAATCATAAAAGAATAGTTTTTTTTTCTTTTGCACAATGAGGATTGATATTATCTATCATATATATAAATACAAAAACTCTATCAATAACAAAGAAAAAATATTGTGGTGCTTTCACCTTACACGCATCGCCCCATCGCATTAAGATTTTGTCCAATTCTAAGATTGGGCACTGGTTAGGGAAAAAATAGCCTAAATCAAACAAGAAGCTCATAGGCACATTGATTAGTTTAGAAGCTTTTCCACCAGCTCAATTACATCGACCCTCGCTTTCTTGCCCTCGCTTTGCTAAGAATTGATAAAAAAATGATCCTCTAGCTATAGTTTGAGGTTGGTATACTGTATATCATAAGTGACCTAAAAAGATAATTTTTGGTAGCTTTGATGCTATTCCTGTACAAACTTCTTTTGTGAGCTCTATCTTATTCTTTTCATTTGTTGAGACAGATGTTCTCTTATCTCAATGAACAAACATGTACTAGAGCGCTTCCAAGCTTTGGACAAGCATCTCCTCAAGAGCCATATTAGTTGATTCAAAACTCTATTATGACTAGTGAAGGCTTTGCCAAGTAGTTCTCAACTCCAAGATTCAAACCCCTCTCAACTAGAGTTGGACTTAGATACAGATCAACTCATCTACCAGCTTCACACCAAGAAGAGAATAAAGTCAAGAAAAACCCACCATAGAACTTAATGGTTATACCTACTTGTTCAACACTATACTTCGATTTTACCCTTCTAAAAGAAAGATCCACTCTAATAATTCCATCACCATCTACCAAAACAACTGGAAATGTTTCAAAAAAAGTAGGCATACAATGTACAAAAAGTTTATGCCCTTTTTCTATGTCTAACGATAGGGTGTCTTAACCATCCAACGGCTATTCCATCTCCATTATCCATTGATCCTACCTTAAATAACCCTCTTTTTGTTGGATTATTTCTAATATAATCATAAAAGGCTAATTTTTCAAGAATTTTAGACCAGGCTTCTAATAAACTTTGATTTTTTGCTAGCTCGATGCTAACTCTTCAATATATCTCTTGCTGGAAGTAACCTTGATTCCATTGATAACGAGTGGGACCAAAATATTTGATAGGGATTGTTGTTGAACCATACCACATAGTTCCAACAATAACAAAAGCTACAAAAAAATAGTTGCGATACTACTGGAGAGTACGACTTCAATATTTCCCATACGCAATCCTTTTTATAGACATTATGATGGTCAAATGCTAAGATGGAATAGACCCGCTAATATACCTAATGTACCTGCTATAATATGATGAGAAGCTATTCCTCCCATAATAAAAGGATTAAAACTTTCCACGCCCTACGATGGATTTACATATTGTACTTTTCTTGCTAGTCCATAAGGAAAGGATCGGGCACCCATATTCTAAGATCGTACAACCCTATTACATAAAATGCACCAAAACCAAAGCAAGCTACCTTCGAGAGAAATAAATGAATGGAAAAAGGGCAAATCTAAAGAAGGTTTCCTGTAAGTTCATCTAGGAAGACATTTGGTAAAGTTTTAAGTTACTTTCTTGCTTTCTACAATTTTCTAACCTCATTCTTACTTTACGCTTTTTGCAAAGATAATGGCCCTGAAGGCGATGACAGCCAATTTGATGAAATAAAAGAAAGCTGAGGCAACTGCAGCTAAGAAATACAAGTGAGGTGAGGGTACCTGGATACCTATAGTTGACGATAGCCTAAAACCTATTACCTCCTCCAATAACACTCATTTATTGTCTATTGGCGCTACTTCTCAACATACTCAGGCTGCTGAGCCTTTGCCCTTTGCACCTGTACTTCTCTAATCAATTTTGGCCTTAATGAGGAGACTACTCGACCCTTCGACCTAACAATCAATCTATTTGGAGGAGGAGGTCCGATGTCCCTACCTCATAGTAATGCTACCTTACCTCCGTCTAAGGGGGAAAAAATATGAGAGGTGAGACCTCCCTGTTAGTCCATATAGCTATTCGACACGCTCGAGTGGTCAAACAATCTATATCAAATGATGTAGAGCTTTTAAGGTATGGACCAGTCCCGAGCTTACCCCTACTTATTTTGATCTGCCTATTCCCCCAATTGATAATGAAACTTTAGAGGGGGCCCATAGGCTCATGCAAAGGCTTGAGGTTCTACATCTATCTGCTCACCATGATGCTAGTTTGATTCATCCTATAATTAATGCCTTATTTATCTTGACAAGTGAGGTAGGAGGTAACTCCTACGACTTGTGTCATAGTTGCATTTAGGAGAGGGATCAAGCTATGTTGATGTCTAGTCCCTTTTGTCTTATTAAAGAGCACATGGCTCATAACTTGATGCAGGTATTTATTCATAAGAAACTTATTCTATTCCTCTTTACCCTATCGATTTGAAATGTTTATTCAACTTTGTTTATACTTTTGTAGGCCACAACGTTTGCCCATGCATTGGCTATGCAATGTGCCTTCTTTTGAAATTGCCGCGTGGTTACTATAGCCCAGGTTGGTGACACGAACATAGAGATAAAGAGACTTCAAGCTGAGATATCCATTTTTCCTTCAAACCTTGAGAAGCACTCAAGGGTTAAAGATGCCACTCTTAAAGAAAATGATGATAAAATTTCAAGCTTAGAAAGGGAAATTGCCAAGCTAAGATCTGACCTCTTGACCTTTCGAGCAAAAACTATCCATCTTATCTTCAAGCTTGAAATAGAGAAAAAGGAGCAGTTTGAGGCTGGCCAGAGGAAAGGGGTTGACGATTACCTTCGATCATCAATATTCAAGAACAAGCTTCATGAGGCTCAACATGTTAACATTCATGATTTCATGAAGTCCCAAGTCTTCACTGTGGCGGTTGCTCAAAAAGCTAACACTAAGGGCCTCGATAATTTCTACAAATATCAATTCCAACTTGAGAAGTTGGGTAGGTTGAAAGAGGGCTTTGACATGGATCTGCTCAACCTTAGTATGACCAAAGAGCTGGAAGACTACCTAGATGTTCTCTTTCATGGCCTTTCTAAAGAAGAGTTTAGGTATATCTTTTAGAAGTTGGCTAATCCTGGAGGTGGGGCTTTTAGCACCTAGTCCTTAGATTGCATTAATTGTTTTGTCTATTTTGTATGTTCCCCATGTCTCAGCCAAACTTTATATTTCATTCTATGAAGAGTTGGTCATGTTTATTGCCTATTGTTGGTGCATATATTTTGCATGGTTTTTGGCTTTGTACCAATTTTTGATGACATTTGCTGTAAGGTGGTCATGTTTTGTGAGCTTGTATTTTGAGACCTTGATCAGCATCTATTTTATGCAAATGGCTCTTTTAGTTTCCATTATGGTTTTTACACGATATTTCTTCATGCATAGTTAGCTTTTTAGTACTATGTATATACGTAATTGTGACTCTTTTAGGTAGTAAACCTGATGACCTGTCAACCTCCTAGTCTAAGCCGTTATTTTATCATTCAAACAGTCATGCCACATTTTCCCATGCATCTTGTATTTTGATGTATGTATCATTGCATATTACTTTATGCTATTTGACACTACTTTATCGCCGACCCAACAATGTGCCATCTTGACCGCATTAGGCGTGTATGCTTTTCATCATACTGTTTTATATAGTTTAAGTCATTTTGACCATTTGCAATATTTAGCTTAATTTGAATAGTAGCTATGTGGCCTTAACCTTTGACTAATTATCAACTTGTCGACCTATCAACCTACCAGCCATGTTAAGTACTTTATTGCATTTCACACTATCTAGATATGAATATTATTTCATGTGGTTCTAAACGTTTGGCAGTTATATGCATGTTAACTTACCTACGTGTTGACCAAATGACCATGCTAATTTGGCTTAGGTGTTTTGTACCTTAAGCTTGATTTAAACTTTCTCAGGCTATGTACCTATCAACCTGTCCATATGTCGACTGAACGATATCTATAATCCACAAGCCTTATTTTTCACCACCTTCAAGACTTTAAGAGGTCCCTACCAATTGGGATCAAGCTTACCAATATATCTGGATACTTCTATCTTTTTCAGTACAAAATCATCAACCTCAAAGCTTCTAACCTTTACCTTCTTATTGTAGTTTCTGCCATCTGCCTCTTCTACATAAGAATTCACCTCGCCACCATATCTCCAACTTTCTATATCACTTCTAGATTGAAAGCTTACTCCTCCCTATAATTTTTCTAGTTGAAATCTTGTACCCTCAGCGGTTCTATTCTGATTTCTACAAGAATCGCTGCCTCTGATCCATAAACCATGTTGAATGGTATCTCACCGGTTGAAATTCTAGAAGTCATTCTATAGGTCCAAAGCACTACTGGTAACTCATCTACCCATGCCCCTTTTGCATCATCCAACCTTTTCTTCAAATTATCTAAGAGGGTTTGATTGGTCTTCTTAGTTTGACCATTTGTTGGAGGGTGTCCAACAGATGTAAAATTCTGTTGTATCTTCATTTCCTTGTACTAATTTAGGATTTTATGACCTTGGAATTGGGTACCATTATATGAGATAAGGATCCTCAGGATTCCAAAATGACATATGATGTTTTTCCAAAGGAAATTCATGACCTCTCCCTTTGATATTTTTAAGATGGCTTCAACTTCAACCTACTTGCTAAAATACTCCACTACCACAATAGCATATCTCTTCTAACCTCTTGCATGAGGGAAAGTTCCCATGATATTGATTCTCCACATGTCGAATGAATATGAGACCTTTATCAGCTTTATCTCAGTGTTGGGCTTATAAATCAAATAGGCATACAATTGATATTCCCTGCACCTTTTGGTAAATTTTGTCGCATTCTTCACTAGGGTGGGCCAAAAATAACCCTGTCTGATAACCTTCTGAGTGAGTGCACAACCTCCCAAATAATTTCCATAGTTGCCCTTATGTATCTCCTTCAAAACATATTCCACTTGGTTTGCGTTTAAACATCTCAAGAGTGGTCTAGTAACTGATCTCTTATACAACTCCCCTTTCCATAATATGAATCTCGGTACCAATCTTTTCGCTCTCTATATTGCTGCGGAGTCTATCGAGAGATCTCCATCCCTCAAGTAATACATGATTTCTCTTTTCCACTATCTTATTTTGGAAATGCCAACCCAACGACCGTGACCTCTTTCCTAGAGCTCTCTTAGTCATGAATAGTAGTGTCTTTTGAAGTAATAATTGTCACTCTTTTTGTTCTAAGTCCACTGATCATATTAGCAAACTTAGACAAGGAGTTTGCCCTCTCATTCTTACTTCTGGGCATTAGCACCATGAGAAACTTTCCTGGTTGCTTTGCCAAGCCCTTTACCTTTTCCAAGTATTTTTTCATTGTTTCCTCTTTAGCTCTATATACCCCATTAAATTAGCTGAAAATTAGCTATGAATCTATATACATAATGAGGTTTTAATCTATAATTCCACAGCCATGTTGAGTGTTGCTATGACAGCCTCATATTTCACTTCATTATTAGTTACTTGGAATTGAAGCTTCAAGGTGAAATCTAGCTCATCTCCAAGCAAACTTCTGAACCAAATTCCTACACCACCTCTTAGTGCCATGGATGACCCATCAACATATACTAGCTACTGATTGATTACCAATGAGTTTACCTTGCAAAGCTGCTCTTCCTTCTCCTCACCCATCTCTACCAAGAAGTCAACTAACACATGTGCTTTCATAGCTATTCTGATTTAAAATTCTAAAGAGAATTCACTTAGCTCCATGGCCAACTTGATTAATCTCCCAAATAAATCTGGCTTTTGCAAAATCTCTCTTAGAGGTTAGTTCGTCAAGACTACTATATGATGAACTTGAAAGTAAGGTCTCAGCTTTTTCAACGATTGTGATCAACGTCAGTGTGAATTTCTTGATCTTGCTATACCTTTTCTTCGCTTCTTGTAAGACCCTATTGATGTAGTATATAGACTTGTGATGTTTCTCAACTGCCTTTGCTATCACCAAACTCATGACCTCTTATACTACTGCCATGTATAAATACAAGATTTCACCTACCTTTGGCTTCACTAAGAGGGGTGGGGAGTTGAGATATTTTTTCAGATCTCAAAATGCCCATTCACACTCCTCTGTCCAAACAAAATCTCTGAGATTTGTCGATGTTTTAAAGAAGGGCAAACTTCTTTCTGCCATTCGTGCTATGAACCTTGCTAAAAAGATTATTTGACCTATAAACTGTTGGACCTCTCTAGCACTATTAGTAGATGGCATATGTAGTATCACTTCGATCTTCTCAAGGTTGGCTTCTATTCCCCGTTTAGTGAAAAGTTTTCTCCTCAAACTCCAAATGTACATTTGGTTGGATTCAACTTCAATCCATAATGGCGCATAATATTGAATGCTTCCTTCAAATGTTCTATGTGCTCTTCTTCTGTCATGCTTTTGACCAGCATGTCATCCACATACATCTCCATGGTGCGACCTCTCTGGTCCTTAAACATCTTGTTGACCAACCTTTGATATGTTATACCCACATTCTTCAGCTCAAAAGGCATAACCATGTAGCAATATATTTTTTCTTTTACTATAAATGTTGTCCTATCCATGTCCTCAGGAGCCATATGTATTTGATGATAACCTTAATAGGTGTTAATCATACTTAGAAAAGCACACCTAGCTGTAGAGTTAACTAAGACATCTATCCTGGGCAAGGGGTAGGGATCTTTAGGACACATCTTATTTAGATCAGTATAGTTCATGCACATTCTCCACCTGTCTTTGGTCTTTGGGACCACTACAATTTTAGACAGCCACTTGGTAAACTATACTTCTATTATAAAGCCTGCCTTTAGTAATTACTTTACCTCCTCTTATATAACTCTATTTCTCTTAATCCCAAAATTACATTTATTTTGTTGGACTAGTTGAACGTTTAGGTCCACGTTCAAGTTGTGGACCATAACCCCTAGTTCTATTTCTTTAAAGTCAGCAGGTCCCCATGCAAAAACGTCTATATTTTCCCTGATGAACTCTACCATCAACATTTCTAATCAGATGCTCATTTGGGTTCCTATTTTAGTAGTCTTGCTTAGATCCTCGGGTTGCAACTCTATCCATTTGTGATCTGACGGCTCTATCCTCTTCTTTTTGTTGTCCTCCTGATTGACACATATAGGGAAGCCTAGTTGTCCCACCATTTCGACTCTCATAGCCTTATTCTCTTTTTATTTTGGCTTTGTTAAAGACATATTGTAATATATTCGTGCTACTCTCTGGTCGCAGCGTACCTTTCTTATGCTTGCTCTGGTCAGGAACTTCATTTTCAGGTGATAGATAGAAATAATTACCCAAAAAGGTTAAGGCTTAGCCTGCCAAGTACAACATTATATGCAAAAGGGCAGTCTACCACTAAGTACTTCAGCATGACAGTCATCCTTTTGGGCTCCTCTCCCAAAGAGATTGAGAGGTCGTTCATTCCCAACAGTACAACCTTTAATCCTCCAAAACCCACGATAGGTGTATTGATTTGTTTTATAATCTTAACTTCTAGATCTATCTTTTTGAGAGTGCTCATGAATATTATATCCATTGAACTATCGTTGTCTACCTGCACTTTTTGCATCGAGAAATTTGCTATATCCACTGTTATCACCATGGGGTCATCATGTGGATATGCTACTCCTTTGAGGTCATTATGGTTAAAGGTTATAAGCTCTACATCTTTTTCCAGGCTGAAAACATGTAAATTCCTTTGATCTACTAGTGTGTACCTTTTCCTAGCATTCTTGGAATCTCCACAAGTAGGTTATCCTGCAATCATATTTATGACGCCTTTTTTGGGGAGATTGTCATCATCATACAAAATATGATTATTTTTTATATTTGGATGCTTTCTAGGTTTGTAATACTTCCTTTTGGGTCTTTAGGAATGACTTCTAACATAGCCCTTTTGAAATCCTCCTTCTCGAGACCCCTCTTTAGAATTTCTACGTGCATATTGTATAAACTCCATCAAGTACCGTGGGTGGGTCAACTTTTCAATCTCATCTTGTAGGTGATAACAATCCCTTAGTGTTATACCCTTTGTCACGATGAAATGCACAACACTGCTTAGAATTCCTCTTGTTGGGTGTATCCCTCTATTTTGCAGGCTACCTTATAATATCCAATGTGGCCATGGCGAACATAGCTTATGCTATCATAGTTCGCAAGGGCATGTAATAGTCAAATTTTGGTTGGGGTGGGGGCCTTCGACGGCTTTCTTAGATCGAGGTTTGCCCATCTCTTCCCTCTTCTATGGTTGCAGAGTTATTATATTCCTTACCCATTTTTCATCCTTCATAACATTTATCTTTTCTTCATGCACGTATCTCTTTGCTACCTCCATGAAGGTCTCCATGTCAGAAGGTGGTTTTCTCGTTAATGCTAATGCCAAAGGGCCTTTCTTGAGGTCATGAATTAATATACCATTATATCGACATTGAGGTCGGATACCTCCAACACCTCGTTGTTGAAATGGTTAATGAAAATGCGCAACATCTCATCCTCTTTTTACCTTATGGTGTAGAGATAGGTGGTTGTTCTCTTAGATTTCATTTTGCTTGCAAAATGGTATAGGAACTTTCTGCACAGCTGGTCATAAGTTACTAATGTCCCTACTGTTAGGGAGGTGAACCATTCTTGCACTCGACCATAAAGGGTGGTGATAAACACCTTGTAATTAATGGCATTGGACAATCCGTATAACTGCATCACATGTTCGAACGTAGTTAAGTGCTCTTGAGGATTTGAATTCCCTTGATACTTTAGAAGGTCAAGTATTTTAAGATAAAATCTCCATACTAAAGGGAGAGCCTCTTTTTTGCAGAGTTGATCCTTGCTTCTCTTTTCTCTTCGATTTCTCTAATTTTTTGCTCAATTGTTCTACTTGATCGTTGATCTCCTAAACTTCTGTACAAGACTATTCCTTAGAGTATCGCTCAGGTGACTTTCCTTCTCTATTCCTCTGCTTGCTCATCACCTTTTCCTCACCATGCTTTTGATAGCTTCCCTCCTCCCTTGCGTCCTCTTCGCTCTTGATCATCTCCACTCCTCTCAACCTTTCAAAAAGCTCATCACAAAATAATTGTCTTGGGAAATGAGGCTGGAGTGCCAAAGGCGCACTTGCTAATCTGCCATCAATAACTTTGTTAGTTACCGCCTCTATTAATGTCTATAGCTCTGATCGTATGATCCCCATCACTAGTCTAGATGAAGATATAGAGGAGGCTTGTTGTAAGAAAAGTGAGATAGTTCGAATTTTTGGCGTGTCCACATTTTTACTTGGAGTCGTCGCCATAAGCTCTGCTTAGCCCAAGTTCCAAACACTTAATCGGATATTCCCACGGACGATGCCTACTGATGTTGCAAGAAATGACAAATAATATATTTATCAATAATCAAAAGATTCACTAGAGACAGGGGCTGGGGTAAGCGTTATTTGGGCTAACTAATAGATGTGGTCGCAAGCACTATTGGTCAGGCAGTAGGAATGTGAGGAGTATGGGGTGTTATGTGACCAATATTGGTTGCCACTGTTGACAAATGATAGGGTATTTATAGTGGGTTTTTTGGTGTACTATGCACTCTTTAGTTTGCATGAATATTATTTTTATCGTATGCGTATTGTATGATGGAGGATCAGGATAATGCTTTAACTTGGGCTCAGGTAGGTTGATCGGGTTGGCCCATTTAAGAGGGCGCGAATCTTGTGGCATTTTGAGAATTTTAGGTGAAATTAAGGATATTTATGTCTTTTGATAATCTTCCATTTCAATCACCCACATATAAAATAAGGAAAACGAATGCAGCCTATGGATCAATACTGACCAAATCTTGGAGAAACTGACACCCAGAAAAATTTCAATCTGAAATTTGGTCCAAGACAAGTAAATACACAGGTGACCGGCGAATCAATTGCAAAATAGATACATTTCTTTATTATTTGATTGGTTTGAGTGCGGCCCAAAGAATTCCAAGAAAATAAGAAACATATGAAAAAGAAATGCAGAGATTTTCAAGGGGGAAAGGACTCTACGCTGGGAAATTTGCAAAGAATAGATTTGGGAATTCTACGGTTTTGATGATATATTTTGTTGATGGGTTACCATCACCCCTACAAGGCATATTGTTCTTCACAATGGAGAAGGATTAAATTTTTATGTAGGGTAACAATTTCTTTCCAGTAAATTTTTGTGGGTATGTTAATATTTGACAATGAAATTAACCAAACAATATGTATCAATTAATTGCTGCAACTAGGTCTACTGCCTTCCCTTTCAGACCCTGGCAATGATGGTCTCTGGTCAATTCTTGATATAGAAGTTTTACATTTATTTTTTGTTTCCAACAACAAAAGCATTCTTGTACCTAATTCTAGGACCTCAATTTCTACATTTAAAGCTCTATGGAGATAAAATTACTGTAAATGACCTGTATTTGCGGATGGGATTATACTCCCGGCCCCAGATTGGACCGTAGTCCGGCCCTTATTAGTTTACGTAGCCAAATTGCATATATCATTGCAGGATAATACAGCATGTGTAGCAGTCAGTCCCATCCATAGTACGACACAACAAAACATTTCCACCACTGGTTGTGGCTGTGTAAATCAGCAGTCCATCCTGTGGGGCTGTGTCTGATGTCTGAACTGTTACTTCTGCATATAAGTAGACTTTGGTCTGAGTGGGATTGCTATAGAGGATCGCTAAATTTAGCAAGTTCTTTTTTTTTCAGTAGCAGAAGATGAAAATAGAAAACCAAGATGGTGGAGTTCATGCTCCTTTACTCCCAGAAGTCCAGCCGAGTGATGATAGAAAAAGACGGTATGAGGGTGCATCAATTTCAGGGGCAATATTCAACATCTCCACCGGCATGGTGGGAGCCGGGATTATGTCTATCCCGGCAACGTTCAAGGTGCTAGGCGTGATTCCTAGCTTTGTGGTTATTTTAATTATAGCTTATTTGGTGGAAGTCACTGTGGGATTTCTCTTGAAATACACACATGTGGGCGAGTCAAATACATATGGGGGATTGATGGCGGAGTCGTTTGGAAAGTTTGGATCGGTTGCTCTTCAAGTTTGTGTCATGATCACCAATCTTGGTGCTTTGATCATCTATTTGATTATAATTGGTAAGTTGCTTTTGATTGGGACATGCATGAATGTACTAGGTACAGATTGATTCTCATAGTTTCTCATTTTCTATTCCTAGTTGTAAATTTTGCTCAGTGCAGAGGTGCTTACCTTTTGATTTATGACTGCATTCTTAATTAATGCTCTTTGTGTTTGTTCTAGCGTGCTCAAAAATGTGTGTTTTTGTTGAATAACTGTGTCATTCTATTGTCCTTCATGTTTCTTGTTGAACTATTTTTTATGAAGAGAAATAATTTTCCAAGTTCAAATTCATGAAAGGAAAGACGACAGCAATACAAAATTTACAACCTCATCCTGAAGCTGAATTTGTATACTTTCAGTCTCGAGGGTTGGCACCTCTGACCTACTTTCGGATTTTTCTTTGCTACCTTCAAAAATAGTCTTCTCTTCCCACTGAAAATTTTGAAATTTTTTATGCTCTAGAAAAGTATATTCATGAGTCCATGGCTATAGCTATTTGATTAGCAAAGATCTTGGCAATCTGTGTACCTAATCATTATGGAATAAATATAATGTTTACTACTCCATTTCACCTAAAATGAACTTTTAGCATGTTTTCTATATACTCAAATGACAAGGCATTGGAATATTGGGTTCGTAGCATGGTCTAGCAATCTCTGTAGATGGACGTGAAATTTCCTTTTGTATGCTTATGGTTACTTCGATCTCTGGATCTTATGTCTTTAGATAGAAATAGAAACATCTAAACCGTGCTGCACTAGTTTAGATCAAACCAAGGCAAAAAAAGAAGTTTTGTATGGTCATATTCTAATTGCCATGTACTAATAATAAATTTTACAGGAGATGTTCTCTCAGGAAATAAGTCTGAAGGAACAGTGCATTTGGGCATTCTACAGGAATGGTTTGGCATCCACTGGTGGAACTCACGTGCATGCTCACTCCTTTTCATTGTGCTCTTCGTCTTGCTTCCTTCACTTCTTCTACGGCGCATAGGTTAGTAATTGCAATTCGTAAGTAATATATTATGACTGCTTCTGTACTTATAGACTGAGAAGGTTAATCTGGACACTTGGACTCATATGCACTCTTACAGAAACAGATTTATGGTGATTTTAGCTTCCATTAATATAATGATTACATTTAAGGAAACAAAAGGAAATTAGTGATATTATTCAGCATAAACAACTTCGTTATGCTTAGTAATATCACCATCAAATTATATTTGTTTTTAAAAGAGTATGCTCAATTGCAGATTTCTAATGATGGCTATATGCTGATTATCAACTCAGATTCACTATTTATAAACTTCTCTATTTATGAGTTCACCTCTACTACTTTATAATTGTTCTGAATGGATTAATTTTAAATACAAGTGAAGGATAATAATTTCGTCAACATGGAGACAATGAGTTTGTGATTACATATTAAGTCTCCATTCATGGAAAAGGAAATCGCTGATATTAGATAGCCTTGAAAATATAATGGTTGCACACTTAATATTTCCACCGGTTATAAGTAGATGCAGTTGTTTGTGAGTAATGAAGCAAATTTTGTTTAGAATCAACAGCTATATCATATGAGAATGACCAATTATTGTACAGTTTGTCACCTGCAGATTCATTAAGGCACGCCTCGGCTGTATCAGTTCTCCTAGCTGGTTTTTTTGTCTTCATATGTTCAGTAATGGCAATACATGCCTTGTGGATAGGGAAAACACAAAGACCACGGCTCGTTCCTGACTTCACAAAGGGTGTCTCAGTGCTTGATCTCTTTACTACTATTCCAGTCTTTGCAACTGCTTTTGGATGCCATGTAAATGGTAAGAATGCAAGAGATTATGAAGATGCATATTGCCCTTTGTCTCATTTATCTTTTGATCATTTGTTTGAACTTTTAGAAGCAAAAAATTGATGCAATTGATTGGTGCTTCTCATACTTCATATAAAACTAATATTTGAAATTTTATTGAGAGATGCTTTTGGAATAACCTATTGAAGATGGTACTATACGTGCAGTTCATCCCATTAGAGCAGAGCTTGACAGACCGTCTGATATGAGCTCAGCTGTCCGAATCTCACTGGTACTATGTGTTGCAATATTCGTTGCTGTCGGCTTCTTTGGCTATCTTCTGTTTGGTGACTCTATCATGGTCGACATGCTAGTCAACTTCGACAGAACTTCAGATTCTATTACCACTACAATTCTCAATGACACTGTCCGATTGAGCTATGCTGTTCATCTCATGTTGGTGTTTCCTGTTATGAACTACTCTTTAAGGATCAACGTGGATGAATTATTCTTCCCGAAAAGGTCTCTGTTGGCTTCAGACAACCTAAGATTTTATTGTATTACGGGTATCTTACTTGCATTTATCTATGTGGCTGCAATGGCTGCTCCAAATATATGGTACTTCTTTCAATTTGTGGGAACAACAACAGTCATGTGCCTCATGTTCATATTCCCAAGCTCAATCATTCTTAGGTACGGCCAATGGCAAAATTCGTGATACTTTTGCATTTTACTGTCCTTACATCATAGAGAAAAGAAAAACATATATAGGTAAAAGAGGCGTTCCTGTAGTTAGCTGTCCGATTTCCAATTTTCTGGATTTGTTGCAGAGATGTTCGATGCCTATCTACTAGTCGGGATAAGGTGTTGGCATTATTGCTGATCTTGTTGGCTGTGGGGACGAGTTTCATTGCCATTTTTTCAAATTTGTCTAAATATTTTGGCAAGAAATGATGAATGGAAATGGTGATGATTCTGTATGTCACCACGTGGATGTAGAGCTGCCTTGTCTCAAATTCAACAGCCGTTTATCCCGCAGACATAGACAGGTTTGAAGGATAGGAATATAGTTGTCAACATCCCACGTTGTTGTTGTACTAGTTGTCTATTTATTTTCTCAACTGTGGCTTGATCTAAAATTGTTGCAAGTTTTAGTTCTTACATAATTTACAGAAACTATGGAATTAGCAGGAAAAACTTGGTCATACAGTGTATTGATCTGGTATTCTGGAATTATCACTGTTGAAACACTCACTAAAGGGGGCCCAAGCCCATCTGTATTGCCTTGTAAAAGGAAGGGCATGACTTTTGCTATCTGCTTTAGTTTCTCTCTGGCTATTGATGCAATTGATTTTACATTTGTTAATGAGTATGCAGCTGTTAACATTAGTTAAGATGTTCGGTGCTTCATTGGATTCTCAAGGATTTAAAGGAAAGAAAAGAAAAGAAAAGAAAAGGGGAAACAGAAGTGGGTTTTTTAGCTCCACACGCTAAAATCATTTAGATAAAATGGTAGGTTCAATAATTAAAATTTGTATTATTCATAATTTGAGTATTATATATATATATATATATATGTATATAAACACCTATATATGTGTGTAATGCATATATATATATAGTGCATTTATGTAATTATTTTCTTCTACAAAACTTTATTTTTTTATTAACAATTAAAAATTTGTCAATCCCTATGAGCTTTTTTTCTTTCTCCTTGTTAATAATGAGAGTGTAGTTTTTCTCTTCATCGTCATTCTCTTGCTGTCTTCTCATTCTTTCTATTTTTTCTTGGGGACACGTTTAATTGCAGCCAATATCATGGATAGGTGAAATTAATTTAGCTTATTTTTTTCGTTTGATGACAGCTGTTAAAGAGGCGGACTTGGCTGTTTAAATCCACTGATGTAGCAGCTACAGGGTGATACTGTAGTTGTGCCCAAGAGGGTGCGATTATCCTTGTTAAATTTTCAATTTATTATATGAATTGGTATGTTGAAATTTTCTCTTATTCGTCAATCCAAGCATCCAATAAATAGAATTCAACTGACTTGGACGGACTATTGGACCTCTAAAAGTAAGTATAGAATTATGAATTACCCTTTTTCAACTCATAAGAGTTGATTTAAAACTTTTCTATAAAATCATCCAAACTTGATCTGTCCATCCTAAACTCTTTCCCAATTCCTTTGTAATTTGAGACTTTTCTCCCTCATTTGATTGCATAAGCATCATTCTTTATTACAAAGAAAAACGGAGCAAAAAGGAAAAGCAAATTATGATCATAATTCTAAAGCTTTTATTGACACGTCGAATGAGAATTATAATTACAATATAATTGACTGATCATAATAATTCTAACAAAAAATCAATTAAGTCAAACTTCTATGCTGTAACCGATTCATGAATTATTAGTTCAAACTAATTTAAATACACGATCTTAAAAAAAATAAAAATGAATACAAAGGCCAGACCAATACACTGAAGAAGGGTACGGAATTAAATTAAAAATTAATTAAAGCAAGGTGTGGTAATAGCCACATCATGTGTAATCCAGCAAAATAAATGAATTTTTCAGTATGAATTTTTCATTTACTTGAAATGAATTTTGAGTAGTTAGTTATTTGATTGACATTTTCTTGCTGTGTAAATTACGATAATCAAAGTTCTTTCATTGACGTTAATTAATTAATTAATCAAAATTTGGTAAAGGCCGAACTTTCTTGAACCGATTTTCAACAAGTCTTAGTTGCATCAATTTGTAATGGAATGAGATTTAAAGACTTGGGAATTTGATCAACTTGTTGACGTGAAATAAGTTTTAACAATAGAATAATACTCGACTTTTGAACTGAAGTTTATGGTATTCAGCTTTCCAAGTCCTTTTAGTGTGGGATTCCTAATTTCGGAATTGCACGGCAAGTCTTGCGGGTCGCTGTACCAATCGATGACTTGATAATTAAATGCTACTATTTTAATATTATATTTGATTTAAGGATTTTGATGAAAAAAATTATTAAAAAAAAGAAAAATACAATCTAAAAAATATAAAACTTCAAGTTTGTTTAATCGTTAAAAAAAATAATAAAAAAAATAGAAAAAAGAGAGGCGAATGTATTATAGAAGGGGGGAGAGATAGGAAAATAAACTTTTTCTTCATTTTTCTTAAATGCGTTATACTTTTCTTCAATTTTTTTCTTTAATATTTTTTTATTAATCAAATAATTAAAAATATTTTTTTAATCTATATGATATGGGATAGCCCAACAGGCCCCTTTTTGCAAAACACACAAC
>JACGDI010005827.1:522999-547883 GCA_014898725.1 Jacaranda copaia
ATATATATATATATATATTTTTGTCCTTGCTGAAATCTTTGGACGAAGCATACTCAAAATGAACAGACTAAACAAAGCAAAGAAATCGTGCCAAACCCCACCACTCAATACTTTAAAGGTGATGTTCCATCAAGTATGATTTGAGGCATGTTCAGTGCATCAAGTGTGGTCTTAATATAATTTACAAACTATCATCTCTCCTTAATTTAACGCGTCTTTATTGTGGCACCGCTATATTTTTATATTTAATTATTATTTATTATTAATCAAATTATTTTTAATTTAATAATATAAATTTCACATATAAGATGTGAAGTTAGATTTTGAATTTAGTGAACACTTAACATGAATATGTATAAATAAAAAAATTATTATTTATTTATTAATAAATTGTTTGCAAAATCTTATCTAACAACATAAAATTCAAATTGCATATTTTATCGTCCTTCAATGGTACTCTTTAGGACAAGAATTTCGTTACTTTTGTGTTCTTAGAACAATACCTTGATTTAGAGGTATAAATGGACTAGGTCGAGCCATTCTAACCTATTTGACAAATGGTTCATGGTGGTTTCTAAGTTGAGTCGGGTTGGCTTGCAGACCGTTTACTATTCGAATCGTGACGGGTTAAAACTTGAAAAATCTGATTCAACTCAAAAACAGCCTAATATATAGATAAGTCAGTTTATATATAAGTTGGGTCAGGCCAGTTGGCCGACTCGTGGGTTGACCCGCGTGTTTTTTTTTTTATTTTAAAATAAATTTAAAAATTTTAAGGTTTTATATTTATGTAATTATTAATATTTTTTTCAACACTTAATACTTTTTTAAAAGACTTAATAATTTATACTTATGTGATTTTTAATATTTTACAACACTTAAATTTTTATAAAAATTTAGAAACTTATACTTATATTAATTTTTTGTAACAATTATATTTTTTTAAAAACACCACCAAATAAGGTGGTGAGGGGTTTGGCATGGACCCTTCCACCCATCATTAATTTAGAAAAAATAATTATATAGAGGTAGATATGATCAATTCTCTAAATGAAAGTACATAATAATAGCAAAAAAAATAAATAACTTTATAATATCTAAACATCTAATGATAAATTAGTCATTCATTCAAGTGATCTATAAATTGTGATTTAAAAATTACAAATTCTTAATTTTTTTAAAAATTATAATTTATAATTTAAATTAAAAAAAATTTGTGGGCTAGCATGTTTAGCCCACGAGCTGGCCCAGCTCGGGGTCCTTCATGGTTCGAGGGCCAAGCAAATCTTGAATTGCAAAATTTTAGTTCGGAATGAATTTTCAAGGGAGTCGATTTATCATAATCCATATTAAAGAATTAAGTAAGTAGAGCTTAGCCAATTGTTTTCGTTGGCCACCCCGGCCATTTTGACAACTCTACTTCAATTTAATTAAATCTTTATGTTTGACAAATATTCTGATTATCATCAGTCTATTGCATATGAAATATAGATTAATTAAGTCTGAGCTTCTTTAAATCTCTTAAACACGTGATTAAAGACAATAATGATGGATACAGATTAATTAATTAGGCTGATGGTCCTATTACATAAAATAGTAGACAAATGACAGATAGCCGTCAGATGGAATAACATGTTTCACATTGCCCAAATTTGCGTCTACATGCATCTTCTCAAACTTCAATTAATAACTATTTCCAATGCACTTGTCTCCTAGTCCATAATCTCCCGCCCTGTCATCTCCAAAAAGAGACTTTCCCTAGCTATCCATCAACCAAATCTCGACATTGCCCTTTATTCCAGCCACCAAACCTACCTTCCAAAACTCCTTAAGAAAATGGCAATCCGGT
Organism: Jacaranda copaia; assembly: GCA_014898725.1. NCBI lineage: Eukaryota > Viridiplantae > Streptophyta > Magnoliopsida > Lamiales > Bignoniaceae > Jacaranda > Jacaranda copaia. The sequence goes on from JACGDI010005827.1 coordinate 524,849, forward strand.
CATTTCATTCACTCAATAATTGCATGGCCACTATACTATAAAAATATTGTAAAAAAAAATTAATATTGATAAAACTACCACATTTGTGGAAAAGTTGTAAAATTATGGTAAGGCGTGGCTACATGTCACGCCTTTAACCATTTTTTTTAATTTCTTTTTTTAATGAAGGAATTAGGTCACGTCTCTTAATTCAATGCCTTTTTTTTTTCTTTTTAATTATTTTTATTGTTTTATTTTATTTGATAAAAAATATTAATTGAAAAAAATTAATAAATAATGAAAAGAGTTTGAATGATTATGCTTAACATCGGTAATTTATAAAAAATATTGTTAGAAAAAATAATTTTTATAAAATTACTGTGGTTTTGAAGGTATTGTAAAATTATGGTAAGGCATGGCTGTAAACCACGCTTTAACCATCTTTTCTATTTTTTTCTTTTTATTTATACGTTGTTGTCCAAAAGTCCCGAGAGGCGTGGCTTGGGAATTTTTTTAATTTTTTAATTTTTTTAAATTTTTTAATGGTTCTAAGGGTGTTCACAGTTTGGTAAATTGGCCGAATCAAATCAAAATCGAAATTTAGTTTATACCGAATACCGAATCAAAATTTTTGATTCGGTATTTGATCATTTTTTTAAAAAAATTTGGTATTTGATTCGATTTTCAATTTTTTGTATGAGTTAATCAAGCCAAATTGAATTATCGAATTGTTTATTAATATATAATATAATATTTTGATATTTTGGTTTAATATGCATATATATTAATATATAATATAATATATTCATATTAATATTAAAATAAAAAATTAGGTATTTTGGGTTTTAACCAAATCAAATCGAAAAAAATTCAGTTTTAATTGAGTTGAACCAAATAGTTTGGTTCAATGTTCATATAATATTTTATTGTACAGAAATTTTGGTGTTCGATTTGTACTTAATAAACACCCCTAGTGGTGTCTGAATTTTTGTTTTTAAAGATGTTTAATAGGTTGAAGTTAGCTCTAATGAATAAGCTTTAACATTATGTGTAATTTAATATAAAATATTTTATTTTATATTTAAAATTTAATGAATTAATTTTTTTAAAATATTAAAAATGAGCCATAAAAATGTAGCATAAATTTTAATTTTTTTTAATAAATGTATTATTTTATAAAATACAAGTGTTTGAAACACGTTTATATAGATTTACTATACTTTGTACTTACTTCAATTGATATAATATATTAACTCATGAAAGAATACTTGTAGTGTTAGAACCTTGGCCAAAACATATATCTAATAAAGATGATTAATAATATATATTATTTTTATTGATTTGTAATTTTAAAGTCTTAATTTGCGTTTTAACTATGTCTTAAGAAAATGAGAGTATTGGCTTATAATGATACATGTATTTAATTTTGATATGTACAATATATAATACTCAATACTTAATTAAATTTATTATTCATTAAGTTTAATACAAAGAAAAATTATAGAACATAAAAAATAAATTACAAACTTGACATAATCATTTAAACTCATTTCATTATTTATGATATAAAAAAAATAAAATAATAAAAACAATAAAAAAAAGGAAGAAGAAAGAAATGCAAAGGCCCGTTGAATTAAGAGGCGTGGCTTCTCTTAATTTCTAAAAAAAAAAAAAACATAGAAAAAATAGTTAAAGGCGTGGCTTTCAATCACGCCTTACCATAATTTTACAACACATTGATCATAACGGTAATTTTGTAAATATTATTTTTTCTTACAATATTTTTATAAATTAGCCATATAAACGTGTTTCAATAACTTGTATTTTATAAAATAATACATTTAATAAAAAAAATTAAAATTTATACTACATTTTTATGGCTCATTTTTAATATTTTAAAAAAAATAATTCATTAAATTTTAAATATAAAATAAAATATTTTATATTAAATTACACACACTATTAAGGCTTAGTCATTAGAGCTAACATCAACCTATTAAACATCTTCCAAAAAAAAAAAAAAAAAATTCAACCACCACTAGGGGTGTTCATTAGATACAAACCGAACACTGAAATTTTGGTACAACAAAACATTATATGAATATTGAACCGAACTATTTGGTTCAACTCGATTAAAACTAAATTTTTTTCAATTTGGTTTGGTTAAAAATCAAAATATCAAATTTTTTATTTTAATATTAATATGAATATATTATATTATATATTAATATATATGCATATTAAACCAAAATATCAAAATATTACATTATATATTAATTAATAATTCGATAATTCAATTTGGCTTGGTTAACTCGTACAAAAAATTGAAAATCGAATCAAATACCAATTTTTTTTAAAAAAATAATCGAATACCGAATCAAAATTTTTGATTCGATATAAACTAAATTTCGATTTTAATTTGATTCAACCAATTTACCAAACTGTAAACACCCTTAGAACCACTAAAAAATTTAAAAAAATTCTCAAGCCACGCCTCTCGAGACTTTTGGGCAATAATGTATAAATAAAAAGCAAAAAATAGAAAAGATGGTTAAAGTGTAGTTTACAACCATACCTTATCATAATTTTACAATACCTCCAAAATCACAATAATTTTATAAAAATTATTTTTTCTAATAATATTTTTATAAATTACCCATGTTAAGTATAATCGTTTTAACTCTTTTCATTATTTATTAATTTTTTTCAATTAATATTTTTTATCAAATAAAATAAAATAATAAAAACAATTAAAAAGAAAAGGCCATGCCTCTTAATTCCTTCATTCAAAAAAAAAAAACAAAAAAAAACATGGTGTAAGGCGTGGCCGCAACCTTACCATAATTTAAAAAAATTAAATAAAAAAAAACATCGCGTATGGCGTGGCCGCATCCTTACCATAATTTTACAACTTTTCCACAAATTCACTAGTTTTATAAACATTATTTTTTTTTTACAATATTTTTATAATTTAGCCCATATTTAACGTTCTAATTCAGGCAACAAACGCACAAAACATTTCACAACACAAAGAAAAGAAACCAAAAATTTTTTCCTCCGGCATGGCTCCGGCGATCAGCGTCACCGGTGCTGAGGTCCCTCTCCTCCCTCACCACAAGGCGGGCCCGCAGAAACAGCCGTCGGTGCCGGGGGCCGTGTTCAACGTGTCGACGAGCATAATCGGTGCCGGGATCATGTCCATCCCAGCCACTCTTAAGGTCCTTGGAGTTGTTCCGGCTTTTTTGTTGATTGTTTTGATAGCATTGGTTGTGGATATATCTGTTGATTTTATGTTGAGATTTACGTATTCCGGCGAGTCGAGGACCTACGCCGGACTAATGAGGGAGTCCTTTGGCCGGTGGGGTTCAGTTGCTGTGCAGATATGTGTGATGATCACCAATCTTGGATGCCTCATCATGTATCTGATTATTATTGGTAAGCAGTTGATGGTTTCTGTTTTTAAACATTTTAGGACCTTCGCATTAGGTTGCTAGCACAAGTTATTCTTATTTAATCATCTTTGGTCTGGTGTTTTTCTTTTCTTTCCTTTTTTTTTTTCTCTCCAATAATTAAGGTTCGTGATTATGAGGTTTTTGCTGACTAAGAAAACGTTCAATATATTTTCGGAGTCATCTTATCAATTGATAGTTTGCGGGGTCGTGGTTCATCTTATCTACGCTTGGATTTATTGTTGTTTCGTTGGTAGTGTTATAGTTCTATTTGTATCACTAATAATCTTGAAGGCACTCATGTGAGCGAAAACGTCAAATGCTAATATTGAATCTTGTTTTATTGGAGCATTCATATGTGGCCCTATATTTTGGGAATGAATTGGCTGCTTCATCAATGAACAGCCGTGATTTCAATTTGCAGTTACCTGCTACATTTGAAATTTATAATGAAATTCCTACTGCAAATTCAATTTGATTATGACCACTATTTCATTGTCTATGTCAGGGGACGTACTTTCTGGGACAGGGCCAGAGCACTTGGGGGTTTTGCAAGAATGGTTTGGCGTTCATTGGTGGAATTTACGTGCCGTTGCTCTCCTCTTCATTGTTGTTTTTGTCATGCTTCCACTTGTCTTGTTTCGTCGTGTAGGTGTGTTAAAACTTCTTCATTCACTTCTTTCCTAACCTCATGAATTGTGTTGTGTGAAGCATATTGGCATTGTTCTGCTAACTACGTTAACTTGGATAGCTTCATGGACTTATTCATTAGAACCATTTTAAACTTATTTGGTAGCCAGTTAACTTCCCTTTATCATATGTTATTTACTATCAAACAGAAAGGATGTGACACAATACAACATTTATCAGCAGAATTCTAATGTTTAAGCACTTCCAACATCAAACAGAGGGGATGAAAATTGGTAAAGAGCAAAGTTTCTGGCATGATTTTCTTAGAAATGAGTACTTTTTGGACATTTTTGTATTGATTTGATTCTGTTCCATCGGCATATTGCTACTTTTCCTGTTTTAGTTTATTTTCTTTGTCATGCGAGCATTAGGGTTCTTTGGATTTGAATCTGTTTCTGACTGGAAGTTGCGGATTCGCTGAGACTATAAGTTGTTTTTCTTTTTTGGATTTTGGCTTGAATTTGCAGAATCATTATGGCTGAGTTCAGCAGTATCAGTATTCCTAGCAATTGTGTTTGTTGGTATATGTTCAGTGATGGCCATCACTGCTCTCATACAAGGGGAAACTAAGAGACCAAGAATCCTACCTGAGCTAGACAACGGCATTTCCTTCTTCAACCTTTTCACGGCTATCCCAGTGATCGTTACTGCATTCACATTCCACTTCAATGGTGAGCCATAAAAGAAAATTTTCTCAAACATATGCTTTTCTATCAGTGTATGTCCAATTCATATAATTAATGCTGATTCTGTTTGTCTTCAATATTTTAAACGCTACGTAATGGATTGGTGCAGTTCATGCAATTGGAGTTGAGCTGGGCAAACCTGCTGCCATGATCACTGCCGTGAGAATTTCACTAGTACTTTGTGCTGCCATCTATTTTGCTATTGGGATTTTCGGGTACCTTCTGTTTGGGGAATCAACCATGGATGACATACTTGTGAATTTCGATAGGAGTGCTGGTTCGAGGGTAAGTTCATTTCTCAATGACATTGTTCGGTTAAGTTATGCACTCCACCTGATGCTGGTGTTTCCGCTCCTGAACTTCTCATTGAGGAGTAATATTGATGAATTTCTCTTCTCCAAGAAGCCTCTTTTAGCAGTAGACACGAAAAGATTTGTTCTCCTCACCCTTGTTTTGCTGGTAGTGGCTTATACTTTAGCAATAGCCATTCCAAGCATTTGGTATTTATTCCAGTTCATGGGTTCAACTTCTGCTGTCTGCCTGGCCTTCATTTTTCCTGGCGCAATTGCTTTGAGGTATCTATCCTCTCCTAACTTCATATTTCGAATGAAATATATGAATTTTCATACCCTTTATAACATTTAATCCTTTTCTTGCTTGCCTTATGAATTTCCCTCTTTCTCCTTCGACAGAGATATTCATGGTATTTCTACAGCAAGGGACAAGATTATAGCAGCAATCATGGTAACTCTTGCAGTAATTACAAGCACCATAGCTATTTCAACCAATATATATAAGATGGTTGCGAAGTAGTGCTTTAGTTTTCTCTTGTTAATTATTTGTAGATGAATGTATGTGGTTCTTATTGTAGCCATTGCTATTTGATCTGTATTGAGTGGCCTTATAGGGTATATTGTATCAAATGATGCAGATTTTCTTGATCAAAGTTTCTAGCTTAGGGAAAGAAAAATGGGTGTAATTACAGCTTCTTAGACACATGTTATTCTTACATGTTAATGCTTGTTATGTTACTGTCCCAAAATCAGCAGATGTCCCAGTTTTTGCAAGGAGTAGAACTATTGAGGCTATTAGATTGGAGGGGTTGTCTATGGTCCAGCATGGCATCGTACCAACTAAATTAATGTAGATCGTTAATGATATTTAAAGAAGTCATATTTGTTCATTCATTATTATGTTAGATCCAATGTAGTTCGTTAATGATGTTTAAAGAAGTTACAACTGTTTATTTATTATTATGTTGGAACCAATGCAGATTGTTAATAATGTTTAAAGAAGTCACGCCTGTTGACAATGAGGAATTATGCTGAAAGCCTGAAACCAATGTAGACCGTTAATGATGTTTAAAGAAATCACATATTTTCATTCATTACGAGCATAATAATGTGGAAATAAATCAATATAACCTTAATTAAATAACTTGTAAAATGGTGGTAGGGAGTATTAAAGCGCCAACCCACGTGCAAAAATATAATAATATCATTAAAAAAATTTAAAAAGATATAGAGAAATTGATGCTCGATATATTGACTTCTTTAATATAATTATTGAAGAATGATTAAAATATAATAATAATAATAATAATAATAATAATAATAATAATAATAATATATTAAATATGAAAAATAATGAAAGAAATCGATACCTTAGCTCTATTATTAATTTTTTTAATATTAAAAAAATTTGAAAAGATACAAAGGAATTGATACATGATATATTAACTTCGTTAATATAATTATTGAAGAAAGATTAAAATATAACAATGATATATATTAAATATTAAAAGAAGAAGAAGAAGCAGCAGCTGCTCAAGTGTCAACTTCTTACTTTATTAATTTTCTTTTAAATTCAAATGCTAATATAATTTTTAAAGATAAAATCAAATTTTATTATATTATTGTTTTATATGTATCTTGTTCTCTAACATATAAATTAATATTCAAATTCATTTTTCAATTTTTATAATATTCTAACAAGAAAATCTACTCCATAAGTTTTCATATTTTAAATTTATGCAGAAAATTCATGTCACTATTATTTGTATTTATATTAATTAACAAAATTCCGAAGAACTATAGTTTACATTAACTAATTCATAGATATTAAATTTTTAATTCTATGTATTATATTTTTATTAATATGAGTTTGTGTTAATATTTAATATTTACCTCCGATTAAAGATGGACTATTTGTTTTTATTATTTATTTTTTGTACTCCTAGTATTGCTGTGTGTGTAATAATTTATATCTAAAGTTAATATTTATGTATGTTCGAGATTGCTAAAAATAGAAAAAAAAATATAATATTAAATAATATCTCTTAAAAAATATTCTTACTGTTAATTTAAAGTAAAAGAAAAAGGCTTAGGGTATGTAGACATTTAATTGAATGTTAATAGTATAAAAACATGCATATAAGTGTTATATAATAAAAGAGCAATGAATTACTTATATATTCAATTTAAAGATTAAATTATATGTATATGGAATTCAATGTGTATTATGATTTACTTATTTCTGATAATAACCATAAATTGTAAATTATTTGAAGAAATGGTCAAAATTGAAGGTTATTCATATGAAAACTTCAAGCTATTGGTAAATAAAAAATTACAAATTCTATAATAATTAATATAAAAATCCATTTATGTAAAAAATATATGCATGAATATTTTAAATTTTGTTATTAATTTGTAAGAATAGTAAAAGTGTATCTCCTTGAAGAGTGACTCCTAATGTTAATATAATAATATAAATATGTTGCAAAGTTTCGTACGTTGGAGATCCCAATATTGACTGCATAAATGATTCCCAAAAGACATCAATGATTCACAAAAGGCTCATTATCCCCGTTAAAAAAAAAACATTGGCGTCTGTATTTGGGGCTAACTCTAAATGGACACTTAGTGTAGCCCAACTCCAAAACACAATGACAGCCAATCTAAGAACCCAAAAGTTAGATGACCCAATCCAATGAATTAAAAAAGTTAAAACAAACCTACATAAATCAGACCCAATCAACAATTAAAGCCAGAACATTACATTTATTTATTCAAAAAAATTTATTCATTCTATTAATTATTAGCATTGAACGAATTTGAAAAAAATATACTCAAAACTTTAAGAAGTAGGTAACTCCGATATGCGTCTCTTTTTAATATATATTTTATTCACTAAATATTAGTACATTTTGTAAAAATAATTAAAGTAAAAAAATGAGGTTCTTATCTTGACTTGTTTATTGTTTTTTTATTATTTTATCCATTTTGTTAAATTGAATTTTAGAGGCACAATAAAGAAAACAAAAAGGAGTTGATACTTTATGAATTAACTTCTTTTTGTTTTTAATTATGTGTTATAATTTAATTATTGTATTAATTAAATTTAAAAAAAATAATTTAAGTTATAAAAGAAGTGGTAGCGACTTCTTTTGAGTTGTTAAATATTAATTTTTTATTATATTCATTTTAAAATATTTGTATTAGTTAAATTTAAAAATAACTAAAAATAGGAACACGATTTTTTATATTGATAATTGAGAAAGTTTAAATAAATTATATTTTAAAAATGAAAATATATGTTAATTTTGAAGGACTTAATTGAACAATAGTGTTTAAGATATTGTTATACTTTATTTCTTATAATACATAATCTTAAACAATTTACTTGTATTATACTTTTAAGTAACATTGCACCTAAATTTCTTAATTGTAAACAATATTTTATTATGATTAATAAGATCACTCAATAATATGTTTACATTAATGACCTCTAGGTACTTTATTATAATTTGATGAAAACAATTTTACTAATTTATAATATACACTAATATAGCTACATATATTTATAAGATACTCTCGCTCAAGGACCAAATAGTAAGTATTTTTAATTTATTATTTTAGTTGAAGAAGAAAAATTTATTATTAAAGTAGAGTAAATAAAATTTAATGCTTGTGTTCAATTTAAAACAAAACAATATAATACGAGTGCAACCAAAATTTGCTCATTACAAAACTAAATTAGGGATTAATAATTCTTTCATTACAATTAAGTCATGACTACCTGGAAAAACAATCATTACCGCTACCACTACCAAAAACTCTAATTTCAGTATCAGCAGTAAAACTTTCCCAACTTTATCTTCTTCCCATACAAGTTTTTTGTTACGTTGTGTACAACTTCATTAGAGGCTCCAGAATATTTCCAGCAATTTCTTATCAAAGTAAATAAATAAGGAGATAGAGCTTGGTCACGATTCCATCCAAACAAGGAAATAAATAATCTCACACTAATTGTCAGCCATCAAAATATGGAATAGGAACAATCTGATTACTATTATTTTGATTAAGTGTCTCCTTATTTTATGTATATGGAAAATGAAGCTGCCGATCGACCGCCCTCAAAAGTGTGGAAATTTCGGAGAGTGTGACTTGGTAAATAAAAACTAATCAAGCTCCCCCTACCTACATTTGTTACTTCAAATATTTTAGAGTACGTAAATTGGTAATGTGTTTCGACTTTTCCAAATATACGAGCATCTATTCATACTAATTAAAGTCATAACATGATCAATATGAAGATTGTCAAATAACATAATATACGCAGACTACTAAGTCCTAACTCCCAGGGCATATCATAATCCAAGCCTAATTACATGTTTAAAAAGAGAGAAATTATATTTGGATGGATGTCAACTAGGTTGGAATCTAAAGATAATGTTAGTGTTAAAATAAAGGAGGAAAAATGAGTAAGTGCTATGAATTGAGTTGTTCCACGTAGGAACTTTGACAAAGTGGTGACTAGTTTATGCTTTATAAAACTAAGTGGAGGAGCTGAAGGGTTAGTTCAACCTTTCACTTGTCTCACATTGGTTTTATAAAGATGTGTGGATTAGTATATATTGAACTTAAGAATGAACGCTTGTTAAAAGTGTTCATTAAGGGGTTCATATAGGTGGACCACATGCATGCTGCCGTCTTTGCCTGGCCCGGCTCCGGATTTGGATCCTGGCGCATTAGGGTGAATTATCTTAGTCTCACTCTTTTCCTTTTGGAATAAATTCAATTGAATTTTAAATTTTAAATTCAAAACTTAACCGAGGGGCTTAATCGGATAGGGGTTTTGACTAAGTAAAAACCCGTTGGCGATTAGCCGCTGATAATTAGGGATATAGCAAGCTACAACCGGCCCTAATTCCCTCTATAAGTAGTTTGCCTCTAGCAGACTTTAAAATACATGCTCAGAACAAATCTGATATCCGTTATCTCCCTGTCTTCCAATCATTTATGCTATCTAATTTTGGCGAATTGAGTTACTATTCAAGGCTAACGGGAAGGAGTGCACTTGATCGTTTTGGATCATCTTATCCTAAGAGGAGCAGCGTTGTACCCGTTGTACTGGTGAGTCGGGGCATTCATTTCTTTAAGGAAAATAAAATTCATCTGTAATTTGATCATTTGATTGATTCTATTATGATACAGAATCTTCAGATAAGTTTCTTGAATTTCTTGTATTTAAATTATACAAACTGATAGCATGTTCTTATTGTTTTGAAGCCTCGGTTTGTTATGTAATTTTTGGCTTTTCCTGAAATTAGAACATGTTGAATACATGCATTCTATTATGCCTTGATTACGTTGAATGTAAAATTCATATTATGCCATGCCTATTATGCTTGAATTTATAATTTGATAAAAATACACATTTTGCCATCTTGTGATTATTTGCATCAATTCCCAATTGATAATTTGAACTATTTTAATTGCTTTGCTGCATGTTGGTAATATTCTGGTGATGACAATCTCTCCCCCTTCATTATTGAAGAGATGGGTCGGTACTTGGAAAGGGACTAAGGTAGCTCCAACAAAGAGGATTTTCATATAAAAGTGTTATTCACAAAATGAGATGTTGTCCATCCTGAATTTTTCAATGGTTCCTTCGTACATTTTTTCTTGAGAAATGAAGGTTCCTTGATTAGTTTATTTGATTTGCAACCTAGGAAAGAAGGTTAACTTATTTAGAAGAGTTTATTTTGAATTTATTTTTCATGCGTGATGCAAATTTTTTGCATAATGTACTATTAGTACTTTCAAAGATAATGTCATTAGTATAAATTTAAGTCAATAGGATGCCATGTAAAAAGTGCTTAATGAATGGTGTAGTATCAATAGTTCCCATAAAGAAATCATTTGAGATAAGAAAAATACTACTTAGTCTTTCTACCAAGCAAGAGGCACTTGTTTAAGATCATAAAGAGTTTTGGATAATTTGAAAACATGATTTGGAAAATCCTTATTTTGAAATATAGGAGGTTGTTTCACAAAAATTTCTTCTTTTATAAATCATTTAGCAAAGCACTTTTAATGTTCATCTAAAAGAATTTAAAGTACTTATGTGCTGCAAATGCAAGTAACATGTGAATGGAGTAAGGTACGTAAGTTTCATTGTAGTTTATACCTTCTCGTTGTGAGTATCCTTTTGCAGCAAGTCAAGCTTTATTTCAAACAATATTATCTTTCTCATTAAGTTTGTTGTGAAAGACCCACTTTGTTGTAATGATTGGTCTATCATATAAACATTCTACATATACCAATTTTTTTTTTTCAAATTGCAATTATTCTTCTTCCATTGCTTCGATTTAGAACTCATCCATGAGTCTTTTATTGATATTTATTGGCTTAATAAGAAAAAATAAAGCAAGATTAGAGTCAATTGTATTTAATTTTTTTGCTTGTGATCATGTGATAATCTAGCTTAGGGATCTGCAATAATCTTATTGATTGGATGGCTTGAGCATTTTTGAATTTTTTAACTTTTTGTTCATCACATGTCTTGAAACTTCATTCGAACGATTTGGTGACTTGTTCCATTGATCCTTCTGGAATTTTTCTTATTTCTAATAATTTTTCATTCTTATACACACTGTCACAAGTTGGCTAATGCCTAATAAGTTGCGTTTGAGACCATCAATTAACCAAACGTCACCAATGGGAGTTCCAGTTCCCTTGCCAATGATCCTTTTACCAAAATATTTTACTTTTGGTATTGTCAGCAAAGAGAATGCTTCTTCCTAACATCCTCAATTTTTAAGAATATTGATTTATCCTATCACGTGTCTAGAACATCCACTGTTCAAGTACTACTTCTCCTCGAGATGTGTTTTCTCTGTTGTATCTTGCAAAATAAGGTTCAGTAATCTTTGGTATCAATAATATGTTGAGTTCTTCTTGGCTTATTTTTGGAACCTCAATAGTTTTAGTTCCAACAACTCCTTTTAGAAGACATATATATGCTATGTGTTTGATTTTACCACGTGTGTGACAAGTTTTTCTAAAATGTTTGACTCTAGCAAATCATTTTGATTTTTGATGTACTTGAGTTAAATGTTTTACTCTTTTCTTTAGCAAATCTTTTTAGATTGTATTTTCTTCCAAAAAAAGAAACGTTTTTATTTTTCAATTCTTGATTTTTCTCAACTAGTACTCCTATCATCAATCTGTTGGTTGTTTAGGGGTCAATCACAATTCAATCTTCTCATTAAATATACTTTGAAGTTGATCTTTAAGAAAACTAATTTCATTATGTAGTCTAAGTATCTCATTGTGAAAATTTCCATGCATATTTAATAGATTGGAACTTTCACATTTATGTTCAAAATCAATGGAATGAATTTCAAAATGAAGAGATACATGTTATCTCACTATGAGACAATTGTATTTATTGTTGAATTACTTAGAGTCCAAATCATCCCAAGTTATTGTCATAGCTTTTTGCTTTGATCCCTTTTCAACTTTAGGCAATCTAGCCTTTTTATGTTCGACTTCATGGCATTCATGATAGATGATTTGGTAGATTTTTGTCAATTGAAGTTGTTTCATTTGGAACTTGCCTTGGAATCATGTCCAAGATAGTTCGTTGCTTGTGTAAGTTGTCTTAGACATCTGGTGATCATTATAATTTCATCATTATGGTTTTTCTCATTGAGATCTTCACTTCTCAGAAAGTCCCATTTGGCTGAAGCTAAAAGCTTTGTCATTTCCTTTGTTGTATGAGATTTCCAGTTTAAGCTTGAAACATCAATTCATGAGAGATAAGAATTAGTTCTCCATGGTAAAAGTTTTAAGATTACTTGCCTTTTGAATTGCCAAGACTTTTGACATCAATTCTTTTGGTAGCGAGCATAATATCTTCTGTTTTTATTCACTCTTCGATATTACATTTCTAAGTGAATTCATTGGATTGATGATTTTTATGAAATGAACATATATTTCACTGATAGTTTCACCTATTTTTATGGAAAATATTTCTTATTGATTAGTGAGTAATGCTACTTTTTCTTGTTTTACATGAGATGTTCCTTTGTGAGTGGCTTGAAGCATAATCTATATTTGTTTTGTCAAAGAAAGTGCTAACACAATTGCATTTCTCTATAGTCAAAGCATGGAAGAGGAATTTTTTGCCTTAGCATTCAAAGATAATATTTTCTTATCTATGATCACAAGCTATTTTTGCCTTTCGGAGTCATGTTTTCATTTGTAGGAATTATTGGTAATAAACGCCGAATTTGACCTCTCAACTTCACAACCTTTTGGATCGCAAAGAGTGAAACTTAGCCTGAGGTCTGTTTGACGATAAAGCAAAGGATCAAAGTTTAGATGCCTTGAGGGGTTGGTGATCGAAGGTCAGAGACTAGTTTGGCCCCATGGTGACGTTAAACTAGATATGTTTTATTTGATGCTATCCCTTCAAGGATAACGCCTACATTAAATGCAAATGTATGCGCCACCTCGTGCCAAGGTACTGTACTCTAGACTTGATTCATCTCGATTGGGAGGGGTGAAAAGACCACGTTTACCTTTTAGGCAAAAGAAAAGGGGACTTTTCAGTGCAGGGTAAAAAGATAAATTGACCCTAATCATGCAAAAATATAAAACCCTATGTCAAAGCCCAGACTTAGGTATGTAAACTAATACACTCACTTTACACTTTCCTTTTCACTTGCTTTGCTTAGTACTGACTTAAGTATTGGAGGGCCTTCGCATGGAGGCACTGTCAGCAATCTTAATGTATACTGTGTTGTAGGTAGACTCATTTTTCTGTAGCTTCTATAGCTTGATTCATGACATCACATTTTGAAGCACCATCATTTGGCATCATTTGTGGGAAACCTTAGGCTTACATCAAGAAGATGGTTAATACGAGATGAGTTTAGTCTGAAAGAAAACTGAGGAAGGAGGTGCCCAACCATAAGCAAGCTTAACCTTTGACCCTACAGTTTCCTCGACCTCAGGATTCGCTGAGGTTAAGCACCAACCTTAATAAGTTATCGTGATCTCAATCAAGCATATGAGTGAAATCATTGGCCAGCAGATTGAGAAAGTGTTGTAGTAACCAAGAAAGTAACAAGCAGCTACAACTATGAGTGTGATGCATGAATCAAGACCCAACCTAGACCAATTGCCAAATCAGAATAGAGTCCCTCGATCGATTGATCTACCTGACCTTTTGGGATAGCTAGAAGAGAAAGTAGTTGACTCAATAGCCAACCCACAACAGTTTTGAAGCCTCTATGATTGTGTCGATCATCTTTGGGCAAACCATCTATGCTCAAAAAGGCATGAGCGAGGAAAATGTGAAGAGGTCTCTAACCAGGTTCAGTAGCTCAATCAACAAATCGACGAGCTTTCTCGACCTAACTTGATCTACTAGGTCTTTGAATTGACATAAAGAAAAAGAGCTCTATTTATCTAGGAATCATTGAGGCGAGAGTAGCTATCGATGCTAAAGAACCCACAGGCCTGCCTTAGTATGATAGGTCGATAGATCTAAACGAGCATCTAATGTAATTCAAACATATTATGCAACTATATGGGCATAATGACCATATCCACGCTAAGTTATTTGTCACCATGATTTAGGGAATAATGCTAGACTGGTTTATCAAGTTAAAGCCCTGATCCATTGACTCATGTGATCACATGTGCAATAAGTTTCTTCACAAGTTTGCTAGTAAGAGGAAGAGCTTACATACACATTTCCATTCAGTAAGGCTAAATAAAAGAGATTCATTGAGAGATTTCTTCTCGAGGTTCAGCAATGAGGTACTAAAAATTGATAACTTGAGGTCAATTTCTAGATTGACGTCTTATTTTTGGGGTTCCACCATAAGGAATACATCAACACCTTGGACCAAGAGCTACCTCAGACTATGGAGGCCTTACTCAACTTGGCTAATTAACATATTACATAAAAAGATATGAACCTCTTAAATATAACCTACTGAGCTTAGATAAGAATAAAAAAGAAAAGAAGGATTCCAAGGAGGACTAGTCTAAGTGAGACAGGCACTGATCTCCAATCTAAAGATTAACCAACCACACCCCATTGAACAAGTCAAGAAAGAAGATTTTCATGGCCATTAGACATAACGACTTCCCAAAGAAGTCGAGAAAGTTGCTTGAGAGACCAAGGATGAAACAGTTGAAGAAATATTATTAGTTCTACAAATAGAAAGAACAGAACACCAACGATTGCTTTCAACTCTGAGGTGAGATCGATTTGCTAATCATGTAAGGGTATTTAAAGAAATATATAGCAGTGTAGAGGATTAAGATCAATAGCAGACCTTTGAACATGGAGAGGTCAAGAAGCCCACATTGGCAATATGATAATTGACCCTACTTAGTTGAAGTAGCCTTACCCATATGTAGGATTATTAACATGACTGTAGGAAGACCTAAGAGGGGACTCTAGGATGATGAGGAAGAATGTAGAGTGCACTCTGGAAAATTCACATCTAACTAGTCCCATGCTCCACATTGCGGCAAGTGCTGAAGCCATCATGTTCGGGGATAAGGACCTAAGCTATGTCGCATACCTACCATGAGAGGATTTGATCTAGTCAAATGCTAGCTTTTGCCTTGTGGTGTGCTTTTATAGACTGTGACATAGAAAAACCATGAAGCATCTGTTGTGTCTTACTTCCTGATCGCTTTTTCTTGGGTTTGTTAGCATATAGTGGTTGCTTGATCTCTCAAATGTGGAAAATCTAGTTGATATAAAGCCCTTCAAGATTAACATCGAGAGAAAGCTCGACTACCCCATGGTAATTTTGGCAGATATAGTGAACTATACCATCTAGAAAGTCTTAGTTGACAATGAAAGCTTTGCCAACATCATATTCTACTTGATCCTAACTAACATCGACTTGGGCAAGTTTGTATTCTCTTTGGTTAAGACACAACTCATCAGCTTTAGGGGGTCCAAAGTTACATCGCTTAGATACATCGAGCTCTTCATTTCCCTAGGCACAGAGCCTAGAAGACGAATCGTGATGGTTAAATATTTGGTGGTTGATGTACCTTTCACATACAATGTTATCTTTAGGGAGCCGACACTTAATAATTTTCAAGTGATAGTATCCATTTACCACCTCAAAATAAAGATTTTGATACCATCGGGGATAGGGAAAGCCCTATGTAATGTTAATAAAGCTTAGTAATGTTACACAATCTCGATTGATACTTGAATGGCATAGGTCCTTGTTATGCTGACTAATCCAAAGCCAAACATCTTGATTCCTTACCAAGAAGAGGAAGATAGACAAAAGTACTAGATTGGGGACACCAGAATTGAGCCTATGGAGGAATTTAAAATCATCAACCTCAAGTTAGGGAAACACAATTGGTGCACCAAGATTGGAAGCTTCCTTCAGCTTCACACAGAATGCTTGCTCATTAGCTTCTTTTAATAGAATTGAGATGTATTCGCTTGGTTAGCATTCAATTTGCAAGGCATTGACCTTGATGTGATCGTCCACAAACTGAATGTCAATTCAGCAACCAAGCGAGTACGGTAAAAGATTTGGGTTTTTAGGGAAAAAATAAATAAAATCATAAATAAAGAGGTAGATAAGCTCCTCCAAGCAGCGTATGTAGTCAAAATCTAAGTCCCAAGCTATTTGTACAACATAGTGCTTGGGCCCAAGCGCAGAGACAAAAGAAAGATTTGCAATAATTTTACTAGCTTGAATAAGGCATGCCCAAAAGACCACTACCTACTTCCTTGTATTGACCTATTGGTCGACTTGACGATAGGGTGTGAGTTGTGGAGTATGATGGATATTTTCAAGGATACTACCAAAATTTCATGGCCCTTGAAAATCAAGATAAAACTACATTCATCATGCTAATAGGAGTGTATTGCTTTATAGAAATGCCCTTCGGGCTTAAAAATGTAGGGGTGACATACTAAAGACTGGTTAACATAATGATCAAGGAAGAGATCGATAAGTCGATGGAGGTGTATGTTGATGACAAGATAGTGACAAGTACTAAAGAGACAAACCATCTCTTCAACCTAGCCAATACCTTTTAGATTCAGAGGCACCACGGTCTTAAGCTCAACCCCATAAAGTATACTTTCGACATTCGATAAGGCAAATTTTTGGGGTATATGGTCAGCCTATGGTGGAATGATGTGAACTTGAAAAAGATCCAAGCTATCCAAGACATCACCCTTATAGATCGATAAAAGAAGTCTAACACTTGGTTGGTCGAATCATCTCTTTTAAGTAGATTCATATCTAGTATGGTAAATAGAAGTTTCCAATTTTTCAAGATCCTTTGAAAAGTGCCTGACTTCAAATAGATAGAGGAGTGTGACGGGGCTTTGTTTGAGCTAAAGTAAGTACCTTTTTGAACCTTTATTGCTCACTAAACTGATGTTAGGGAAAATGTTATACTTTTACTTGGTCATATCTCGAGATGCGATTAGCTCGATAATCACATCAATCGAGGGGGTGCGCTATGACTAGTTTGCTACTTGAGCAAGGTACTTAATGGGCCTGATAAACTATATGGAGGTCAAAATGTTTTCTCTCGCTATTGTTATCACAGCAAGGCATCTAAGGCTGTATTTCCAATTGCATAAGATCACCATTTTAACCAACCAACCACTTAAGAACATTCTGACTCAACTAGACATATTAGACTGACTTACCAAATGGGCAATTAAACTAAGAGAATTCAACATCAATTATGAGTTGAGGACGGCTATCAAAGCCTAGGTTCTAGTCAACTCTTTAGGTGAGTAAGGTGATTAGCTTAATGATGAAATTGTAAAAGACCTCGCTTGGACACTCCACGTCTACAGTAGCTTAACTTCAATGGAGAAAGAGCGAAGCATGAAGGGATGAGGTCAAGTATGCCATAAAATTAAATTTCCCAACTATGAACTATGAGGTCGAGTATGAGGCCTTGATCATTGGAATGAAGTTGGCCAAATAGTAGGGAATCCAAAAGTTGGTGGCTTTAATTACCTCAAAATTTATCTCAGGGAAATTCCATGGGACCTTTAAGGCTAGGGAAGCGTCTATGGCCAAGTATCTAACAATAGTTTGTGAGTAGCAAAAGAAATTTCCATTATTTATTCTCAACTAAATCCCAATGTCGAAAAACAAGAAGGCTGACGCGCTTTCTAAATTAGCCTAATTGGACCAAAGGTACTTGATGCAAAATAATCACCTTGCTGAACTAGGATGACCTTGGCATCGTTGTCGACAAGGTTGGTGTTAAAGTTATAAGCATGATAGGCAACTTGACCCTTTCGTGATAGGATGAGATTGCGAGGCACATTCTGGATGGGAAATTGCTAGATGATAAGGCATAAGCTCACAAACTCAAAATTTGACCTGCCAGGTATGTGATCGATGAAGAGAGTAGGCTTTTCAAAAGGTCTTTCTTTAGGCTACCGCTGTGCTACCTAAAGCCAATATAGACAGGTGAAACGTTGAGCGAGATCCACAAAGGCGTTTGTGAGAATGCCATGGAGTTTTACCACAATTGCAAATCATGTTAATTCCATGCTAACACCTCTCACTAACCACAACGCTTATGACTCGCATTGAAATTTCTTAGCCCTTCAACCAATGAGAGATCAATATCATGGAAAAATTCTTACCTATATTAGGACAATAGATATACCTCATAGTCGTGATCGAGTACTTCACCAAGTGGGTTGAGGTTGAAATGATCGCCAAGATCATTAACGCGACTATTTGAGTGTTTATTTAGAGAAATATCGTATATAGGTTTGGTCTTTTGAGAGCTCTGATATCATATAATGAAACACAATTTTAGAGTAAATGGATAAAAAAATGGTGCCAAAGTCTGGGGATCAAACAACACTTTACGTTCATTGGTAACCCCTAAAGTAATGGATAGACAGAAATGATGAATAGAACAATTGTTGACCACATTAAGAAATGCTTGGAGAGGGCAAAAGATAAGTGGGAAGATGATCTTCCTAGAGTGTTGTAGGCCTACTATACAATCCTTAGGGCAACTACTAGAGAAACGTTATGTAGTTTAGTTTATGGGTCTAACACTGTGCTCCCCATAAAAATAGTTGAAGAAATGGCTAAGGTATTTCACTATTGAAAGAAATAATGATGCACTGGCCTTGGAGCTCGATTTGATTGAAGAGAAAAGATTGAACTTGTATGCAAAAATCAAACATTGTAAAAGATAGATGGCAAAGGCATATAACACGAAGGTGAAGCCTCAAACTTTTCAGGTCAGTGACCTAGTCCTTAAGAGGGTTGATGTCTCTAGGCATATCGAAAAGCTCAATCCCAACTAAGAGGGACCCTTAAAATAGTTAAGGTGCCCAAGAACAGCACATACCATTTAGCAGATGAGTGTGGCAGTGAGCTTTCAAGGACATGGAAAACCACTAACCTCTAGAAACTTTATATTTAAATCACCAAAGGCTCACTTTAGCTACTAGTTGCTTATGTAGCAACCGATGTAATCAAGGTCATCTTCGACTATTGAACACTTACCTCAGTAGCAAAACATGTAATTAAGGTCATTCTCGACCACAAAACATCGATGTCTTGAAGTAGTGAAAATTTTCTTTTCTAATTACCATCGATTAACGATCTTTACATTTATTATTGCTAAATTTATTCCAATCTTATTAAATGTGTCGTTCCTCGGCTGCATTTGAACTGAGCTGACAAATGAATTAATGATTTCACCTCTTTGAATGTTGAGAGAGCACAAAAAATAACCTTTGTTTGCAAATATGATTAAAGTTGATCTTGCACTTGGGGATGGTCGCCCATGAATAAAGTCAAAGAAAAGCACATTGGAATCGATGCATATATCCTAATCTAATGTTATTAACCCCTATATTTCAAAGTTCAACCAAAATGAAATTTAAAATTGAAAGCGGTAAATAAAAGTGCGTCAAAGAGAATCAAATGAACCCAAAAACATAGCATTTACATTAAAGGAGAGACTTCAATACATCCTATTTGAGATCAAAAAAGAAATTGCATAAAGCATTACATTAACCATATGCAATCAACAGAGCAAAACATCAAAAAGAAATAATGACGGGCTTTAAACATTAGAGTTTGGAGCGCCACCAAGGGTAGCAGATGGCTTAGTAGCCTCCAATTCTCTTCAAAAGAAAAGTTGTAGGGATTGAAAGTGGGGGTTAAACTAGGCAGAAATGAAGCAGAAGTTGAAGAGGCGGCACCTCCTTCAGCAATATTATCCATCTCTTAGATAGTAGGACATAAGAACTTGAACTGCTATTTGTGCTCATTCTGGGGTAGCTCAACTGCAGCCTCATCCAAAGTAAATGGTTGCAGATTCTTATCTAAGCTCATTCTTAACATTGACTTATCAAAATTAACCCCTAACATCTTCAACTATGCGATGGTGCGGTCAAACCTTGACTTTTGATCTTCGCTCCAAGGATACAATAATAGTTATAGAAGATATAACTTTGAATAAACTTCTCCAACCTTCTTCAATATAAATTGGGAGGGACTTGATCTTGTCATCGTTAGAAGTCAACCTCTCGTCTCTAAATCCTTTTTGATAACTCCTTTTCTGGATGTTGAGGAACTCTCTTTGCAGCTCAAGTACCTTCTTGCTGAGCTTGTTATTTTAGAGTGTGAGGTTGGTCCATTTTTGATTTGCTTCGATTTTTAACCAATCGGTCTTGCAATTCTTCTCCTTAACTAGAGTCTCAAGGGATTGAAGGTTTTCAACCCTCTTTCGACACCTTAATGTTGTTTCCCTGAGTATTCTTGAAATACTTCTTCAAGCGTTTGAATCTAGTGTGACATATTTGTATCGATAGTGCAAGTTATATCCCGATTGGCTTATTTAGCAAAAGACTATATCTAATTTAGCGTCTGTGCCTATGCGCATATCAAAGATAAAGAGGTTGAAGTTCACCATGTTAGTGTAATAGCTGAACTGCTTTAAGACCTTTTTGGTGGTGATGGCTGAAATTTTCTCGTGATTGACCTCATAGATGCTTAACTACATAAGGGCCCAAGCGATCATTCCCAAGTCTCCCTCATCGATGATTGAGGAGTTGTTGCTAATCCTTTTCTTGGCAAGCCCAACGTGCAGTTTTTCAAACTAGGGGAGACTGAATGGGTTGTCGAGAAGGCTCTGAAAGGTCTTTGGCGCTAGCATCGGATCGAGCAAAAATAAGTTGTGTGCTTGGTCACAAAAACTCTCAAGCAATGATATGTATTTACTTTGAGGAGCTGAATTCTCTCAACAAATGTGATGCTCTTCCCCTTTTCTTAGGTTTTCAATCTCTTTGGAGCTAATGGCGTTGACCTCCTTACCCTCTTGAGGATGCTTCAACCCCCTCGAGCTCGAGCTGAAGGAAAAATTTATTGGATGAGGGTTGGCTGGTTGGAGAATTACAGGAAAGCGACTGGAATGAATGGCTACAAGCTTTTTCTCACAAGCTAACATGGCTAACCTTCAACCGATAGAAAAAAGTAGGAGTCAGATAAGGCATGAAATATTTTGATAAAGGGCTAGTATGAAGAAGAAAATAATCTACTAATCTACCAACCAAGGATTAAAGTCGATCAAGCTGGGGAGAGATTAGCTAAGGCTAAAATAAACTCATCACAAATTCAGAGACATCGATTGGACCCTTATCGACCACGCTCTACAAAAAATGGTTATCCCAAGAGGATAGAGTTTGATCACTCAAATTAATTTTTCCTGAGACCTATAGTATGGAAACTCTCAAACTCTTGCCTATCGGAGGTTGAATGAAGAACCGCCCATTTTTCCACTATTTCCTATAGGACGAAAAATAGGGATTTAACACAATTTGACCTGGTCATGCTGTTATATAGTATAAACATGCCTCCACGCCAGTAGTCAATATGCTTAATGAGGAAAGATGAAAAAGATTGGCAAAGTTAGTGAAAGAAAGCTGCTGTTGATAACATATTAACAAGATGACAAAAGCATATATAAGAGGGAAAGAGTTCAGGACCAGTTGGGTCAAATAGGCTCCAATACTGATGATGCATGGATCTGTCACCACATGGTAGCCTCCTCCCGAGGTATTGTCCCTCCTACGCCCAGTTGACTATTCGGTACATGCTGTTTGGGCCGAGTGGGGGGTTTTGTCCTGAAAAGGCGCCTCAAAGGGAGGAGAGGGTCCAACCGCTTATATGCTGGTCAAGACCCTCCTCTCAATCCAATGTGGGACAAATGCCACACATATCATCAGCTCCAAGAGGAGGGCTTGATAGGCCATTTGCTATATGGCGTCCGGACCTGCATGAGCCATTCTTTCCCTTATCATTTCTCCTAGGGTTAACCGACCTTTCTCTACGGGGAGTCTGATCGATTTTGCCCCCTTCAGCCTGGGCGCCCACAGCAATGTATTTCTTCAAATGGTCCTGTCTGATCAGTCTTTCTATCTCATTTTGGAGATTGAAGCATTCGTCAGTGTCATGCCCCTTCTGTTTGTGGAAGTGGCAATACTTCTTTGATTTCTTCATTGCTTCAGTCTCCACTATCCTTTTGGGTCTTTTGAGGAGGTTATCATGCTGGATGGTATACAGAACCTCCTTTCTGGGTGCGTTCAATGGTGTATACTCATTAAAATGCTTTATTGGAGATCAACGACCTCCCGACGGGTCGAAGGAGCTGCCTCGACCTGTGGCAGCGGGACATCTGAAGTCGACCTTGCTGAAGCCGCTTGCTTAGTAGTATCATCTGGTTGAACCCCCTATCTTCGGGCTTGCGACCTCATGGCCTAGAGTTGAGATTCGTTTCTGCTGCGAACCATTATATCGCCTCGATCTGTATGAATGAATAGATTCAGTGAGTATGGGAATTAGATAGAACATAATAAGTGCAATAAACA
>JACGDI010005827.1:547983-571876 GCA_014898725.1 Jacaranda copaia
TTTAAGCAATGATTACACGTGGCAGCAGATGTGACTGCTGCCTACGAATATAACTGCTCCCACCAACCCTAACAACTTTGCCAACAACTCTGGCAGAGGCGCGTGCCCACTGACGTGACTACCTGGGAAAATAGGAGATTGCGCCACGTGGCATAGCCTCGAGATCTGGGCATAAAATGACTATCAAACCCTAGACAGGAAAAAAACCCAAGCACACCTGATAAGGGTACTTGGGTAAATTCACACTATGATCAGATTATAAATCCTACCAGCACCACCACGCTCAAGGTATTGCAAGTATACTATTCACTATATACTCTATAAATACTCTCTGTCTTATCGGAAATCTGACTTGAGCATCGGAGTGTCTTAGCCGGGGCACCTCGGCTAGTTTACGTTTGTTCTTGGTTGCAGATCTCAGGCCCAATATCATTCTAATCCACCGGAGTTCTAGACTGACAAGCTCTTTGCAGCATCAAATACTATTAAGAATAGCCCTAACCTTAGGAGCTATTAGGAACTTAAAGCCATATTAGAGATCGGCCATTTGAACAGCAAGGTAGTTTTTGGGTGCTCAATGCATGCGATCATCTTCCCTAAGTTAAATAAGTTTGAACTCCAAATGGATATGGTATTAGGCTCGGACATAGGCTAAATCAACTTTAGTAATTACTAACTTTGTCTCGGTGTGGGAAATTTGGGTTTTATATGAAGTTATTTTTTTCAAAGGGGTGCTGTCTTATTGGAATTGGTCGACTCCTCTATTAACCCAGTGATCTTGACCTCCCTCTCTCTTTTGACTTCCATATTTCCCTAGACATAGAGCTCACCTGTCTTTTTGGGTCCCCTTACACCTTTAATGCCACTCTCAGCAAGTTGTTTAGTAAAATCGGCCTAATCTCCTTCATCACCTATAATATCGACATCCTTATTACTCACCTGGTTAGGATTGAAACTATTTAAACTTTTGATCTCGCTACTCGAGTACTCCTTGACTCGGACCCCATGTCGCCACTCATATTCTTCATCTCACTATCGTTATTGGAGCACAGTGAGAGTAGTTAAAAGAAAAAAGAAAAAAGAGAGATTGAGCTTAAAAGCAAGAGAACGAGAATTACCATGTTGCGAACTCTAAGAATAGAAACGCTTGGGATTTGATCTCTAATCATAGAGATCGACCTGGAAGCAGAGAAAAAATGGAAATTCATAGAAGTAAGAACATGACAATGATCATTTCTACAATATCTAATACACACCTTGGGAAAGTCAACCATTACAAGTAACTAGCTAATATAGCATTTAATAGTTGCTTACTAATCACTCGAGCGCTCTGTCTTCCTTGACTGAAACCACATGTCTTCCTTAAGTGTTGGTTGAATTTCTCTCAATTTGACGACAGTGGTCAAACTTAGCAAAAGAGCTCTGGTCCTTGAGGTTGAATAAAGACTCCAAGAGCTCTTCACCTTCCATGGATGTGACTCATGAAGTGGGGGAGACTCATGATGAATGTCGGATTTGACCTTTTGACATCACAACTTTTTGAACTACGGAGAGCGAAACTTGGCTTAAGGTCTATTCGATGATAAGACAAAGGATTAGAGTTTGAATTCCTTGAGGGGTCAATGATTGGAGGTTGGAGAATAGTTTCGCTTTATGGTGACATTAGACCATATCCACAGTATTTAATGCTGTCCCCTCAAAGACGACTCCCGTATTAAATGCGAATGCACTCATCACCTTGTGCTAAAGTACTATACTCTAAACTTGTGTCATCCTAGTTGGGAGGGGTGAAAAGACCATATTTTCCCCTGATATGGGATAATCCAGTAAGCCCAACATCAAATGAGGCAGCCTAGGAGGCCCAATGGTATATTTGCTTGGTTGACCGGTATTGACCTCACTTAGTAGGGTCTGCGGTCAACCTGTATCAACCTCAGAACCACCCTAAAAGTTTGAATATTTGAGTTTGATCGACATGTATCGACCTTGAGACCCACTCTGGCGTTGACTCGAATTCCTATCGTATTTATTAGCCTGACAGGTTGCATGCCTCCATATTAATGACACATGATAGCCGGTACAACCGTTGCCACCAACTTTGACAACTCTGACAATCCTGCCAACAACTTTAGCAGAGATGCGCCTCCACTGGCACTGTTTATCCAAGAAAATAGGAGATTTAGCCACCTGGCATAGTATCGAGATCTAGATATGGAATGACCCCCAACCCCCCTGGTAAAGACAAAAGTTAATACACCTAATAAGGGTACTAGGGTTAAATCACTCCTACAGAAAGCTATAAATACTCCAGGCCTAACCATGCTCAAGGTAATGCTCCATACACTACAAGCTTTATATTCTCTGTATTCTGTTCGATTTCTCCATCTCAACCAGAACTAACTTGAGCGTCGGAGTAGCTTAGTTGGGGGCACCTTGGCTAGTTTAATGTGTGTTGTGGTTGCAGTTGCAGATCTCAAGTCCTAAGTTATACACAATCCTGAGTACTCGACCTCCCTGGTCAAATTACTAATAGTACAACTCTCATTTTCTCTATATGCAGCTTTCAACAGCATCAGCCCCTTAGGTAAAAGGAAAAGGGACTTTCCGACACAGGGTAAAAAGATAAATTGACCCTACTTATGCAAAACTGTAAAACTCTAGGTCAAATTCTGGACTCAGGTATACAAATTAATATGCTCACTTTATATTTTCCGTTTCACTTGCTTAGCTTAGTATTAACTTAAACATCAAAGGGCCTTCGTCGAAGGCATTTCTGCCAACCCTAATGTGCGCTGTGTTGCAGGTTAATCATTTTTCTTGTAGCTCTTACTGCTTAATACTCAATGTCACATTTTGATGCACCATCAAGTGGCCCATTAATCACAATTCTTTAGAGATAGTAACCCAATGCAATGAAGAACTCTTTAATTTAATTTTTTTTCAAATTACATAGTTCATTCTGTGGAATAATGGTAGACGAGTGTGAAATTGTCCTTCTACATAAGTATCAAACTTGAAGAAGCCATTAGAATTTTTGAATTCAGGTTGTTTAAAACTTACAAATGCTCCACAAGGCTTTGGTATCACTTGTTAGAGTAAAAATCTTAAGAGGGGAAAAATTAGGCCAAACATAGGTTTTAATTCTTTCAAAATAACAATTGTCATATTTTTACTGGAAGTTCCAAAAGAAATAGATAAAAAAGTAAATGAGATACATAATTTATCGTTATTTAACAAGTTTATATTCACTACCTATATTTTTCACTTAGGATTTTAATTTGTAAATGCCACTAATAATTTCAAAGAGAATTATTACATATACGTTCAATATAGTGGACAAGCAAACTACTGTAACCACACTAAGAAAATCAATACAACAAAGAGGAAGGACAAGACAAAATTCTAACACCATAGAATTGTATGATTGATGGTAACTGTAGCTAGAAGGAAACATCATACTGCTTTCTTTTCTCCAATAATGGTACTTTAAGAAAGCTAAGAGTGAGAGCTAAATACTTTGTAAGCAAAAGTTTGTTTTTGTAATTAAGGTTGTAAATGAGTTAAGCTCGAGCTGAGTTTATCAAAAATTTTAGGCTCAAGTTTGAGCTTATTGATAAATATCAAACTCAAGCTCGATGAGCTTATAAGATATCAAGCCACAATTGGCTCGAGCTCATCCAGCATATTCCACATTCAACGTGTGAGTTTGAGCTTGAGTTCATTGAACTTAATTTAGTCATCATTATTTCACGTGAAACTCATGAGAAATTCTATCTATTAGCAAATTTAAAAACAACATCAAATTTTTTGAAAGTCAATCAATTTTTTATAAATTTCATGATTAATGTTTGACTTATAAAATTTGAATATTGAAATATAACAATAAATTTATTAAGATAATGATGAATTTTCATTTTATACTTATGTTATTAAATTTGAAAAACATGTAGGAATCATATATAATATATTATACACTGAAATTTTACAACGAAATTTTATTATATAATTATATATTTTTATAAAATTGTTTGAATTAGAAAATTTACATTTTTTTTCAAATATATCATGCTATTTATTTTTAGTTTTTTTATAAATTATAAATTAGTATCTTATTAATTATTATTGATTAATAAACAATATTTAAATGAAATTATATTTTGAAAATTATTTAAACATGTGGCATATATTTTTTGAATATTATTTTTATATATTATTTAATATGTGTACATATTATTTTAAAAAATACTAGGGTACATGAGTTTTCGAGCTATCATTTTAAAGCTCAAATAGTTTCGAATTCGAGCTAAACTTTTCTAGATTGAATTGAGCTAGCTTACGAACCGGCTTGAATCAACTTACACCTCTACTTGTAATTTCTTTCTCCTTGGCTCGGTGGCTTTAAATAGTGATTCTGAATTCCGCAGGAAAACTTGCAACGTAACTTACTATGTTGGGACATAATTCCTCTTGGAAAGGTGATATTCTAGTTAGGGAAAGGCATCGGGTAGGGATTATTGAAATCAGGGTAATTAGGCTGGGCACCCAACTGATTGGGAAAGAAAATTTTCGTCCTGATCCCGACTAATTATTGACTGGGTACGTAATCCTGGTCCCAAGTTTTGGGTATCTATATCAAAAAAGAAAAGGAAGGAAATTGCCTGTGAATAGATTTTTGGATGAACAGATGTCCCACTTGATGCCAACACCACAAGGAAACCTCTATGTATCAAAGGTGGTTTTCTGCTCGAAGTACTTTCTTAGCCTACTGCCTGCTAAAACTTCGGAAACAACCAACATTGGCTCTTGATTGGTGAAGAGTGAAGACGGAGAGGACGTGAGGAGGGGATTGCGAGGTAGAGTTGAGGAAGAAAACAAAAGTTCTGCATTGGCCCTTGACTTTCAATTTTCAAATTTCAATGGTTTTATATAATATATATTTATACACATACATACACACACACACACACACACATATATATATATATATATAAAATGGATTGGGTATCCGATCACCCGACTGGGATTGAATTCAATCTTGAATTTCATCTTGATTATAATGAATTGGATAATTGATTTATCAAATACCTGACGAAGCTCAAAATTTACCTTCTGAATAGCCCAAACCCAATCAGGTCGGGCAAGATACTCAAAAATGCGATCCTAAATGCCCATCCCCATCCCTAATTTCAATCTTCACCAGAAGCTCCAGAGTATACTTACTACATAAGAATCTCCAATAGCTTCTTACCAATATGATATGATGGGTTTAAGATGAAAATAAATGATGATTTCATCTAAACAAGGAAACAAATCATTTCATGATAATTATCAGTCATCAGAACATGAAATTGAAGATTCCTAATAAATACTAAATATGAATGAGATTACGCAAGGTTTGAAAAGAATACGAATTTCTTAAATAATATTGAAATAAAAGAATATAATTTGAAGGACATGGAGAGCCCGCACGGGCCAATGATCTTTCATATATCTTTTAGTAGTAATTTTAGGTACCATTTAATATAACGTAGGTTTATTCTTTTTAACCATCAATGATTGATTAAGTAGCAGATCCATTTGTAATCTCTTTGAAAATATTAGTGAATGTATCAATTTTAGGTTTTAGTTTAGTATATAGACAATACACAAGATATCATTATTCCCCATAAACTATAATTTACAATAACTGGAAGTCTGGAAGTTAAATTATATATTAAAAATGAAAAACCCAGTATTAAAAAATAGAGTCTAAAATCGGCCAACCCAAGAAAACCAAATAGCACAGTTTTAATAATAATTTGGTAAGTCCAAAATCACAAATATGAAGTTGAGTAAAGCAATTAGCAAAATCAGCTCAACTCGCACGGCAGACACCCCTAACAATATTCATGATGTATTGATATGTGTTTGAAGATAGCCTCGATATATAATTAGCAATTTAATATATTTGATGTATGTGCTAAAGTTTTTATGGTATTTTATATATAATATTTACTTATTTTTTATATAATATAAGTTTATCTTAATGGTTTTAGTATATTTATATAAGTTTTTTCATAAATAAAAATTATAAAATTATGATAAAATGATAATTATGGACATAAAACAGGTGGACTATAAATGACAATTATTATATAACTTTTAGTTATTATAATTGAAAATAATAGTGAGAATATTTTAAAAAATCATTCAAAAATACACTAAAAGAAGAATACGTGCCTTATAATAGTGCAAACAATATGTTGAATCATTTCTATAAAAGAAATTAACAACATTGAGAATTTGTAAAAGAATTAGGCTCACTTACTTTTGCTTTGAACACTAAAGAGCCCAAATGTAAAAACAAATAGGCCTAGCCCAGATCAGATTTGTGAAGAAACAATTTTTGGCTTCGCAACCAAATGCGCACGGGGCAGGCCTGGGCTTGGGTCCTCCCGCA
The DNA here is from genome assembly GCA_014898725.1 of Jacaranda copaia. NCBI lineage: Eukaryota > Viridiplantae > Streptophyta > Magnoliopsida > Lamiales > Bignoniaceae > Jacaranda > Jacaranda copaia. The sequence goes on from JACGDI010005827.1 coordinate 554,423, forward strand.
GCCTTTACGGCAACAAAACGTCGTCCGCCTCCGCCCGGGGCTTAGGTGGTCGGGGCGCTTGAATTTGACGAATATGCTTTAAGTTACAATGTCTTGATTTCAACCTACGAATAGTTTCAATTTCAATTGTGGTTCTGCGCTGCACTTTCTTACGTCTTATTGCTCTATCAAGTTCTTTTCCCGTGTGATTATTGTGCATTTACCATTCTAATAATTAACTTTTTAAGTTTTTGGCTCATCTAATAGGAACTTGTACCTGTGATTTCTTTACATTGCTTAATATCTCAAGTTGTTGTTTTCTCTGTCGTCCACTTGACATCAAATGTTCATTTTTATTGGGGTCATTAATTTGGTTAATTCCTCAGACTTTTCTCTTCTTGCAGCCCAAGAGCTAGACAATTGGCAACATATAGCAAACATATATAGCGGATTTAAGCACTTAGTAATAGTAAAATTGATAAAAGAAATAAAATAAAAGACGAAAGAAATCAATTTGTAATATGCACCTTGTATGATTGATGGGATTATAGATTATTCTAAATTGATCTGTGTAGAAGTAATATTTTAACCATGTACTTGAACAGTTCTCTGTTTACTTACTGAACTTTCTTCGCAATAGCAAAGAATTTATTGATATGCAGTATGATAAGATGAAAGGAAGATATAACACAGCCATAAGTGAAAATAAAATGGCTAGAATACACTCAATCAGAGTGCTTTGATAGAGACAGAGAAATATGAGAAAAAATGCAGTTATTAGCTAACGAAAGTGAGGCAAATGTCAAAGTTTATGAAGGTGGGCTGGCAGACAATGTAACTATCCAAAAATATTGTATACCTATTGCACTCTACTAAATTGTTTTACTTTCTCGTTGAAACTCTGCATGGACAATTAATTCATGAGTGTCCTCAGATCATTAGTTGCACTATTAAGAATACTTTGATGCCACAGGAAACCATAATTAGCTAAAGGATGCTCGAGAAAAGTATAAACATTGTGTATAATTTCATATAGGCATGAAGAATGGAGTTTCAAATTAGAGCAAAGAAAGGATTAGGGCAGAAAATTAGTGTGTTAAGAAATGTAGATATTGGACTGTGAAATTCTAATTTACCACAGATAACAAAGAAATGGATATGTTGTATTTGTAAAAGTGAGTAAAACCCACATGATTCGAATGTTAAGTCAATTTCTCAAACCAATTTCGTGAGTATATAAAATAAAAACTGGGTGTATAGCTGTATAGCATACACATATAATTATACAACATATGTGCTTCTAAAAATTAAAATGCACCAATGGCCATAACCAAATAGGTGAACAAGAGGGGTCGATGAAACCTCTGAATAATAGATTTTGTGTTTTATCAAGGAGGGAGGAGGGTGGATGCAAAATAGAGGCAATTTTGTTTAACTAACAGATTCAAATAAAATAAATGAAAAACACAAATTCAATACGAACTTGCAAAACTACATGACAAATGCAAACCAAAAACCAAATGTATAACTAAATTTGAAATCATTTGAGTCCCTCCCATATTATTCAATAGAAGTATCAAAACCAACACGGAGAAATATGATGAATGAAAATTGGACTACTGGAACAATAGGCAGACAAACTTGGTAAAATCAACTTTCAGAGAGATTTAGGAACATGGATAGCAACAATATATGAAAGAGAAAGAATAACGAAATATAAAATCTTAAGGTGGAAAAGTGAAAAAAATTAATATTACTAACTTTGAAGGAGTAAAACTGCTGCAGAAGTACAAAGCCATCCCATTGCTCGAACAATTGGGCACCAATCTTGAGATTTGAGAGGTGTTGCTCGGTATTATAGACTTATGGAAATAGATGGTGCTTGTACTCCCATAAACTCTAATGATCTTCCTGGATATAAACTGCAGCAGTCAGGCCTATAGTCATTTTTTTTTTCCCTGATTAAGGAATTTCGGTCAATTAACTTTGTAATTTACAGCTGACCATTTGGCTTAATTTTATTTATTTACTATTTTTTTTGACTCATTGTTTCAAATTTGTGTAGTTGAACTGGGCAACCAAATATTCTTTTTTCTTCGTAGAACAAAAAAACAAAAAAACAAAAAAAAAATGTAAACTTTTGAGTTAAATGAAAACTTTCTTTTTCAGGTAGTTGGCAATCAATGAGACGATTTGATAATATTGATAATAGGTTGAAACTTTTTCTTGAGAATATTTTTCACTTTTGTAAAATTGAAATTTAGTTACTCTTAGTTGTGGTTGAACATCTTCTAGCACAACATATAATTTTATAGACTTAGATATAGATATAGATGTGAAGTTTTCACTTCGCATGCTGAGAGATCAAATTGAATAAGAGTCTTATTAACTATTAACATGATAGGGAAAACTCTCCAGCAACAACTCCAATTTTTCTTTTGTTTAGTCAAGGTTGATGGAGGATTGAACTTCTGCTCATTACATGATCTCCCCATTTTTATCAGACTTGAATCAACACTTTAGGACTGGCCACAAGTTTTAAAGAAATGATAACCAAAATGTTTAATTTTTAAGACAGATTTGATCTACTGAGATCTCTTACTCTAAATCTCTTCAATTTCTTCCAACTCCATATATTGAATACATGTACAACTCAATTGGCTGAAGAACAATCAAATTCAAACTTTGAAAGGAAACAAAGCTTAGAAAGTGAAGCATGAAAGTAGGAAATCACTTGCAAATGAAAAATAAAAAGAAAAAGAAACAGGAGATGCTGAGGCTTGCGTTGTCTTGTGCGAATGAACGTTCAAGCATCTTCTAAATTGAATTTTTGCTGCATTTTCTGTTATGGGTTTGACTTACTTTTATTCATCTGAGGCTTCATGTTGATTGAATTTCTTGAGACAATTAGATGCAAATACTCTATTTATGAGCTGAGTTTGAGGAGGAGGAGATTTTGATGGACACTTTAGGAGTGAGGTCACTAAATGTATGAGACAAAGATTACCAAACTACTTAAAGATTACCACAGAGTGTGGCCTATTAGTGCTGTTTGTTGAATAAAAGTAAATCAAGTGTTTGGCAAAAGCCCTGACCGGGAAAGGTCAAAGAAGTGACATTGGATCGAAGATGCCATAACAATCCTATGCTGAGCAGGCCATGGCAATAAGTTTTCATGCTAAACTTCAGTTTCTTGGATCTATTCATGATCATGAATTATTAAACCCCAACGTTCCAAATCAAAAAGAAGCAAGCCCATGTCTCGTTATTGTTATATTTGTAAAATTCGTTATGCATTTACTATGTTATAGGATAAGCTGCAAATTGTGAATTTGTAAAGTACCTGCTGGGTTATAGTTGCTTGTTGAATTCTCTTCACTTCTCGATTTATATTGGATAACAAGAGAATCTAAGATCAAGAGTTTTAAATTGTCCATGGAACAACTCTGTCAATTCAATGACTATTCTCAGTGTTGATTTTGTCTTAAAATTTGAGCTAAATTGACAAAAAATAGAAGAAAAACGGAGCAAAATGAAGCAATGAGCCAAAAAATGCATGTAGTGAATAGTAACTTTGCGTTGGGACGCAAAGTTTCTACTCAATTTTTGAAGTAGCACACGAAGAACATAAAGTTTGTGCTGGGGTGCAAGGTTTGTACACCCTGGCACACGAGACGTTAATTTTTGTGCTGGGGTGCAAATTATATGAGCCTCAACACACGACACAAGTTGATTTCGACCAGAACTCTACTTCGAGAATATAAATACATGTTTTCTTTTGAAATTTAATGAGAGACACATACACGAGGATTTCTAACTTCTTTTGAGATAGTTTCTCAAGACGGAGTGTAGAACGAGGGTGTTGGGTGTTTTCATGAGATTTGTGGGATTCAAGTTTGTACTTGTATTTTGATTTGAGATCAATAAAATTCTTTGCTTTGTTAAGTGGATTAGGTACATCGCCGAACCATGTTAAATCGTGTTGTCAATTGCATTAAATTTCTTTACTATTATTTTATAATTGTAATTCTAAATCGTTCCAAGTTACAACAAATTAGTATTACAGTTGGGATTGATCAAATATCAACCATGAAGTATGAGGTAGAGAAGTTTGATGGGAAGAATGATTTTGGGCTGTGAAAGATGAAAGTTTATGCTTTCCTATATCAACAAGGTTTATAGAGAGCGTTAAAAGGCAAAGATTCTTTGTCAAAAATGTTGATAGATGAAGAGAAAGACAAGTTTATGGCAAAGGCTTACGGTACTCTAGTGTTATCATTGGCAGATAACATACTGAGAGAGGTCACCACAGAAAGTACTCTAGCGAGACTATGGTTAAAGTTGGAGAGTCTAAATATGATGAAGTCCCTGACAAATCGGCCATATTTGAAATAATGATTATGCACGTTGAGGATAAAGAAAGATATATCTATTACTCAGCATAATGATTATTTCAATAAAGTAATTCTGGATCTCGCTAGTATAGATGTTAAAATTGAAGATGAAAATCAAGTGTTGATTCTCTTGTGTTCACTACCCAAATATTTTGAGCACTTGATCATTACATTGCTGTATGGATGAGAAACAATTTCAATGAAGGATGTGAAGGCTTCATTGAATTCTAACGAGTTAAGAAAATATGTCCTGGGCAATAACGATGGTGAAAGTGGGGAAGAATTAATGGCAAATGGGAGACCGAGAGAAAGAGAAAAGAGTAGAGGTCGATTGAAGTCCCGAACCAAGCCTAAAAATGGCGACAAGCGTTTTAGGTATGGTGAAAAGGGACACTAGAAATGGAATTGTCCAAAACAAGGAAAAATGAAAGACGCAGGTGAAACTTCTAATTAGAAATAGGATGATGTCTCAGGAATTATTGAAGATGAGTCTGATGGAGGGCTTGTTCTCAGTGTTACCAAAAGCTTACTAAGCATTGAGTAGATTTTGGATAGTGGCTGCTCTTACCACATGTGCCCACATGAAGATTTCTTTACTATTTATTAGAAATACGATGGTAGTAAAATGCTTATGGAAAATAATGCTTCATGCAAGGTTGTAGGAATTGGCTCAGTAAGTATCAGAATACATGATAACATAGTAAGGACCTTAACAGATGTATGTCACATTCCAGATCTGAAGAAAAATCTGATTTCACTGGGTATATTGAACAAGAACGGTTGTGAGTACAGAGCTCGAGATGGAGTTCTATGGATTTTTAAAGGTGCATTGTTTATCATGAAGAAAGACAAAAGGAATGGCCTTTACATCTTACAGGGCAGCACAGTTTTGGTAGTGCAGCAATTTCTTCATTAATCAATGATACTACGAGACTGTGACATATATGGCTTGGGCATATGAGTGAGAGAGGGATGTTAAAATTGAGCAAAGGTAGCTTGCTTGGTGGAGAGAAGATTGGAGAGCTAGATTTCTACGAGTAGTGTGTGCTTGGCAAGCAACACAGGGTGAAATTCGGCAATATGATTCACAAGACCAAGGGCACCTTGGATTAAATTCACTCAAATCTTTAGGGGCCTTCTCAAATTTCTTCAAAGGGAAGTGCTAGGTATATGCTGACATTCATAGTTGACTTCTCACGGAGAGTATAGGTGTACATGCTGAAGCATAAGGATGAGGTGTTTGTCAACTTCAAGTAATGAAAAACTTTATCGAGAAGGAGACAGGAAAGAAAATAAACTGCTTGAGAATTAACAATAGATTGGAGTTCTGTAATAAGGAATTTCAGGAATTTTGTGAGAAGGAATGAATTGTGAGGTATCGCACAATTGTATACACACCACAACAGAATGGAGTTACAAAATGAATGAATAGGACTATCTTAGAGAGAGCTAGATGCATGCTTATTAACGCCAGATTGTCCAAGAATTTTTGGGCAAAAGTAATCAACACTACTTCTTACTTGGTGAATAGGTCATCATCAACTGTTTTGGACTGCAAGACACCAATTGAAGTTTGGTTTGGGTTTTATGCTGATTACGCAAATCAAAAGTATTTGGGTGCCCAGCCTATGCTCATGTTCGTGATGGAAAGCTAGAGCCAAGGGCTAGGAAGTGCATATTCCTAGGCTATGCAGATAGAGTAAGGGGTTATCATTTGTGATGTAATGTTGATAAAGGCTCCAGGATGGTTATCAATAGAGATGTGACTTTTGAAGAGTCTGCAATGATGAATAAGTTGGAATAGGCTGAAAGCAGTCAACAGGGTATTAAGGAAAAGATGGAGTTTGAACTTGACACTCTACAAGTTTTAAAAGGAAAACAGAAGGTGGTAGATGAAGTTAGTTCACCTAACCAACAACAGTAAAACAATTCACTACAAAACTATCGTTTAGCTCGTGATAGGGAGAGGAGGCAAATCAAACCACCACAATGGTTTTACATATTCAGAATTGATAGCTTATGCATTGAGTTCAACCAAGGAGTTTGTAGGAGATGATCTAGTCTCATACAGAAAGGCAATTTTTAGGCTAGATTCTGATTAATAAGTTGCAGTTATGAGTGAAGAGATGAGGTCTCTATACAAGAATAGCACAAAGGGAGCTGGTTGATGTACCTAAACAACAGAAGATTGTAGGTTGCAAATGGATCAACAAGAAGAAGGAAGGGATTCCCGGGGTTGAGGATGCTAGATACAAGGTGCGTTTGGTTGCTAAGAGTTTTACTCAAAAAGAAGAAGTTGACTTCCATAAGGTGTTCTTCCAAGTTGTAAAACATACCTCCATTCGTGTTTTACTTGCCATGATTGCTTTACTTGATGTGGATCTTGAGTAAATGAATGTGAAAACAGCATTTCTGTATGGCAAGTTAGAGGAACAAATCTACATGAGTCAACTAGAAGGATTCGTTGTTTTTAGGAAGCAAAATCAAGCATGTCTTTTGAAGAAATCGTTTTATGGTTTGAAGCAATCTTCCAGACAGTAATATAAAATGTTCGATGCATTTATTACCAAGATAGGATACACTAGAAGTAATTTTGATTGTTATGTATATTATAAAAAATATAGTGATAGCCTTCTAGTATATTTGCTGTTGTATATTGATGATATGTTGATAGCCTCTAGAAGCATATATGAGATCAATTTTTTAAAAGCTCAGTTAAGTGAAGAATTTGAGATGAAGGATTTGGGTAGCGCAAAGAAGATATTAGGCATGGAGATCATTCGGGACAGACATGCTGGATTATTGTACTTATCTCAACAATATTACATTGAGAAAGTATTAGAACATTTTGGGATGGATAAGTCCAAGCTAGTGAGTACACCACTTGCAACTCATTTCAAGCTCTCATCAGATGATTTACTGAGTATAGAGGAGGAAGTGGAGCACATGTCTAATGTGCCGTATGCTAGTACAGTAGGTAGCTTGATGTATGCGATAGTGTGCACTAGGCTAGATATTTCACATACAGTCAGTGTTGTGTGTAGGTACGTGTACAAGCTAGGAAAGACTCATTGGCAGGTTGTGAAATGGATTATGAGGTATGTGAGAGGTTCTGCAGACAGATGTTTAAGGTATAGTCAATTGAATTCTAGTGCTAGAATTATTGGCTATGTAGATGTGGATTACGCAAGAGATTTGGATAGCAGAAGGTCCATGACAGGATATGTGTTTTGTGTTTCGAGTTGTGCAGTTAGTTGGAAAGTAACTTTGCAGTTATCAGTTGCATTAGCTACAACAAAAGTTGAGTACATGGCTTTGACTGAAGGCGTGAAGGAAGGCATTTGGCTAAAGGGGCTAATTGAGGATATAGGTATGGATTCTGAGATCACTTTAATATTTTGTGATAGTCAGAGTGCTATACATTTGTCAAAGAATCAAGCCTTTCGTGAGAGAACAAAGCACATTGATGTGAGATATTACTGTATCCGGGAGATGGTGTTCCAAGGTGTCATTTTGGTAGACAAAGTTGGGACCAATGATAATCCGGCAGACATGTTGACTAAGGCTATTCCAAGAATCAAATTTGAGCATTGCTTGGATTTGGTTAACGTTTTCAAACTTAGATGATAGGCCCTTTTGGGAGCAGAGACAAAGAAGAAGGATGGTAAATTTCAAGTAAATATGGAGAATTATTGATTTTGCCTTGAAATTTGGGCTAAATTGACAAAGAATAAAAGAAAAATGGAGTGAAATGGAGCGACATGGGTCAAAAAACGCATGCAATGAACAGTAGCTTCATAGTGAACTGTAACCACACACAGTGAACTATAACTTTGCGCTGGGGCGCAAGTTTTTTGCATCCCAACGCAAAGTTTCTGTCCAATTTTTGCAACAGCACGCAGAGAACAGAAAGTTTGCCCCCCGGTGCATGAGACGTTAATTTTTGCACTGGGATGCAAATTATGTGAGCCCCAACGCATGACATAAGTTGACTTTGACCAGGGTTCTACTTCATGGATATAAATACATGTTTTCTTTGAAATTTAATGAAAGACATATACATGAAGATTTCTAATTGCTTTTGAGATAGTTTTTCAAGACGGAGTGTAGAATGAGGATGTTGGATGTTCTCGTAAAATTTGTGGGACTCAAGTTTGTACTTGCATTTCGATTTTAAATCAATAAAATTCTTTTATTTACAATGCTGAACCACGTTAAATATTGTTGTTCATTACATTAAATTTATTTATTATTAGTTTATAGTTGTAATTCTAAATCATTTCAAGTTAAAATATTCAGAATTTTCATCAGGCTACAAAATCGGTAGGAAGGATTGCTTCTCAGTCCATTCATAAAAGAAACAGAATTGTTGGAAGCAAATTATTTGAGTTTGCTTCAAATAATTATTCTTCCCAAAAGGCTCAAGTGCAGGAACTGGTTGATTAGCTACGTTGGTGTGCTGAAAAGGGGTTCTTAACAGAAACAAGAGTAATTCATGGGTATGTATTGAAGTCAGATTTTGATGGCGATAAGTTGTTGACGTTACTCAACCATGTAACGTATGCATATTTGAAATGCTCAGATTTTAATTCTGCTAAGATAGTGTTTGAATATTTGCTGACGAAAAATGTGTTCTCCTGGAGTGTTCTGATTGGGGGATTTAATCAGCAGGCATTTTTTTGAGATGGGTGAATTGTTTCTGCAAAAGGATGGCTCAAGGAATATTTCCTGATGGATTTGCATATTCTGCCATCCTACAATCATGTATTAGTATGGACTCTGTTGATTTAGGTGAATTGGTGCATGCCCGGATCATTGTAAGAGGCTTTGGGTCTCATGTTGTTGTTAGCACTGCACTTCTTAACACGAATGCAAAGTTTGGTAAGGTTGAGAAGGCTTATAGAGTGTTAAATTCTATGTTTGAACATAATGATGTCTCTTGGAATTTCTGTTATTATTGTTGTTATTGCCTATTTTTTCATGCACACTTTTAGTTTGTAGTTTCGTTTGTGGCAGCACCTACTTATATGATTTTGCTCACTTGATTGGAATCAAGACTTTCCTGCATTTCGAGATGCAAAAGATGCATCAAAACTAGGAAAAAATTCAACTCCTTAGAGCTCAATACAACAGTATATAATTGGTGCATTTAGTGAATACTGAGATGTTGGGGGTTTTTGATGCGGCAAGTTTACTTCTGCTATCTTCCATTTACTTATGTGTAATAGTAGTTGTGGTTCATGCCTTTGTACGTTTGATGTATCATGAAGGGTAAATTTGGTTTTCTGTGTTACTGAACACTAGGTTGATTGGGTGACAACTTTAAAATACATCATCGGATTTCAAATTTGAAGAAAGGTGCATTTTGTTTGACAACTACCATATGTATATCTTGCTTTGTAGCAGGGACTATTTTAGAAAACATTCTGATTATGATGATGCACACGCCACCCTTTGAAAAACTTTAATAGCCAATACATACATATATATGTATTTTAAAATTTCTTGTTTTTCGAGCCATACTTAAAATTGCTCAAAATATTGTTCAGATTATATATATATATATATATATATTTTTTTTTTTCCTTTTCCTAGAATTGATTTCCAATAAATAAATACCTGAAGCATTGATGGTGACCATTCGCCAATGAACTTGCAGCAGCTTGGTTACATATTTTTCCGGGTTTCTTCTTGTGTAGTTCTGAACATTGGCAATTGTGCATCTGATTTTTCACTCTGCACACCAACCCAAATTCATCCATATATATATACAACAGCAGACTTATCCTTTTGTTTACCTCATCACCATGGCTTACATTCCTTTCTTAGATTGGATAAAGCCGCACACCAATTTTACTGAATTTAATCAAATTCCTAATTTTATATGCCTTTCAAATTTCATGGAAAGAATATCACATCAGAAAACAACCTGAAAGGACTTGTTGAGTTGGCCTTGGTGGATCCATGCCTTTGTGTGGTTTAATTGTTTTAGCCTGAAGAAAGGTGAACGAGGACACTCATATATTGTTTTACGCTGTGCTTAATTATCTTTATCCTGCATTTCAATTTTCAGAAAGATTAGTTTCGGACACGAATAAAACCGACCCGTGAACCTTGCATATATTGTCTTATATATTATATCGATGATAATTGCTTGGTGCAAATTTGCGCATATTTGAATGACAAGATTTGATGTCTCTTTCAAATAAAGCCATATGTGTTGCTATTTGGAAAATTATGTCTGTGATTGTAAATTGATCTATCACCAAAGCCAAGCCAAGACATTCCATCCCATTGAACACAAAACAACTAGTGGCATTGAAATTTGTATTTCTGTACTAAAACAATACAGGAAATATATGTCATGTTTGTTAGTGGCGCTTATTGGTCCAATGATGGAGACTAGGGTTCGCATATATTCCAGGTTTAATAGTTCCAAAGAGAAGTTTAACCATTCTTAGCAGTAGATATATGATGAACCTTCATTTTTGCAGTCATAATTGCATGTCTGAAAATTTTGGTTTTGAGTAACTCATTTTTCTTCATTTCAGGAAGCATATTTCCGATGAAAATATTAGGATTGTGCGCCACGGGAAAATTTGCCAAAATACTTGAAGGATCTCAACAAGTTGCAGTATTTGCTGAGAAACCTGCATCTTTAAGCATCTGAAAGAAAGCATTATTATTTTTTGGGTGTGACTAAAGTTTGGATTGATGTCCAAATCTTGTAATGTATGATATTACAGCTGAAATTTTCAAGTGAAAAATGATAAAGGACAAAAACTATATAGCTGTCATAGTTCCAGGATTCTTTGCACGCACGGGTAGGCTTCTCCACAAATAGTAAGCTTTTAGAGGAAAGACTTTGTAAGCTTATACATTAAAATTTCACGTGCCATCGAGAAATGATAATGACTTCTCTCCTTCACTGGTTAACAGTAAGACCCTATTCTCTTGATGAAAGCGACCTGCATTTCTCTCTGATTGAATATGTTGTTCAATTATAAGCTATTGTTTTTGTGAGCTAATCCTATATATTGTGATCTGATGATTGATTAACTTCATTTGAGGGATCTATCAAAACAAATAATAGGTAGAATACAGGGTGGCTGAGTTGGATCTGGTCGAACTGAAGTGTGCCAGAGCTTGTAATTAATTGAATTTGCTTTAATTAGGTTTGGACCAGAATTTGCAACGTAATATATCTTATATTATGTCTCGATTGAATTTTATCAACCACATCCTGTAATTATATGTGATTAACCGCAACATAATATATGTCAGATGTGTGTCCTAACTAAATTTTATCTACTAGAGTCTGTAATTCTGTGTGATTAATTGAATTTATTCAAATTAGGTTTCGATGAGAATTTGCAAAATAATATGTTACATGTGTGTCCCAACCGAATTTTGTTTGGGTTGACTGAACTCAAGCTTGTCAAAGCTTGCAATTCTATGTAATTAATTGAATTTGACCAAATCAAGATGTTTAGATGAATACTCGCAAAATAATATATGTTACATGTCTAGCCCTATTGAATTTTATTTGGGTTTGGTCGGATTCAAGCTTGTCCGAGCATATAATTTGATGTTGTTAGTTAAATTTGATGAAATTAGGTTTGGGATGAGAACTTGCAAGAAAATATATGTTGCACGTCTGTGCCCGGACTGAATTTTGTCTTAGCTGTTACATCATATATATTCACTATGTAAATGTTTATTCTGTCCTCCTTGGCTACCTGCGAGGCAAAGATTATTTTCTTTCGACTTTATGGGTTGAGTTATTTTGTTTGGATTTGTAACATTTGCATGTGAATGTACTTTCCCGAAGAGCAGCTCACGTGATCAATTTGCGTAGCATCCAATATGATGCTTCTACTGTTTATAACAAGGATAACATTTGTTACATGCAAATTAAAGGGATTTTAATAGATTCAATGCTTGTATATATGCTGATTACATATCCGAATAAAGAAATTAAATTATCAGAATGTAAAAGCGACCATAATCTTTTCTTGTTTCGAAATATTTCCTAATTTAATTAAACGTTAAAAATAGATTTGTATCCCCTACCGGTGGATTCTATGTATTTTTAAAGAATTAAATAGTTTCCTTTGAGATTAGATTACATCAAAATTCTTGTCACTGAGATTTTATTGGAACATTTTTTAACAGACTATGAATTACATTTGAAGCATTTTCGTTGAATCCATAGGAAGTGTTTTTATTCTTTCTATTTAGTCGATCTGGGTAGAAACCAAAAATCTTGATCAATTGATATGGTAGAAAAATTTGAAAAAAAAAAATGAAATTTATCATTAATCTTTTCATGTGTGTTCTGTCCAATCTTTATAAATATCATGTGGAAGACACCAGAAATAATTTTTCATAACAGAGCTACAATTATTCCTATCTGATGATTGGAAAATATTCTGGTGTATGTTATTGTACTGGGTGGGTGCTGGACACTTTGTTTTTTATCTTGATTGTCCACAGCAAAGGATTAAGGCTGTTAAGTTCCAGTATTTTTGGCAGTGGTTGTATAGTTTTATCACATGTAACGTCTCAATCTCATCTAGATCAGGTTTATTAATCCCATAATTTGCTACTTATTGAGTTGGAATATAATCCAACTTTGTGTGTCTTTGGATTAATCAAAAATTGAACTCCTCAAGTAATTATAAGTTACTAGTTGAATCAATATTATTATTATTATTATTATGGAGGACCTTAGTAATGTTTGTATATAAATTAAACATTGTCTATAACATATATCTTTTTTAATCATTTCAAAACATTGCTTTAACAATATTTTGTATATAAATAAATATCTTCTAATGATTCTTTAAATATTATATTTTTCAATTATTATATTAGTACTATAACAATAATACAAAAGTTTGATGTCATATTGTAAGAACTGGAAAACCTATATGGAAAGATATTTACAGATGAATTTTGTCTTTCCATAATAAATCAAATTTACTTTCATTCTCTTTATAGTCTCTAAATTTATCGTGAAAACATATTAATTTCTCTAAGTATTTATCTCTGGGTTAGAAACTATAGTTATTGGTAGAGAGACGATTTCATCTTTTTATGTATTTGACAGTGCAAAAAATCTCGCTCGTGTTATATGACATGATGTGTTGTGTCCTTATGGGGTACGCGATGAGGATTAATCCTCAACTAGTCACATTTTCTCTTGAATTAAAAGGATGGACTGATAATAATTACTCGGCCAAGCCAAGCGTGTATTAGTTGATGTATCTATTAACCCCTGTAATAGGAAAAAGTCTTAATGCTAATTATATGATCACTCTATTAATCAACATGCAATACATGTTGCTCAGTGCTAGTATGTTCCATTCAATCAAATACAGGCTCAGAGCTCGTTTGGTTAGGATATTTGGAATAGACACAATATACATGATTAGAATAAATAGTAGGTTATTATGTATTATATCTAAAACTTATTTGCATATTTTAAATAATTTTATATTCAATTTTAATTATTTACTTGGTATAACTATTTCATTTGACAAATTACAATTTATTTTCAATTTAAACTGAAAAATATATCACACGCCAAGTTTGACTTTAAATATATATCAAGCCATAATTATATCAATTACTTCTAAAAATAAAGTAAACATTAAAATTAACTTAAACTATATATCAATCATTCAATATCATAACTAACAAATGAATTCTCAATTTATAAGGAGGGGATCATAGCATGGAAGGTGGGACAAAATTTAAGTGTTCACTGACCGTCTTGATTTGTCTATGGCAATTTCAGACTTTTTCCTTCCACGTGCATATGAATACGTAAGATCTAGCTGAGGAACTCAGGCTTAGACTTAGCTAGGCTCCTAAGACTAATCAAAGCTATATTAAGGGACAACTATAATTAGGGTTGAAAAGTAAATTAAATTTCTGGGTACCCAAAATCAATTGTTAAAAGTTAATTTATTTGAATTGGACTGATTAAATGTAATAAATCAACTTCTTTGAACTCTATGTATTATAATCAAGACTTGAACTCGATGTAAGAAAATAATAAAGTATATGTAGAACTAAAGACTAAGTTAGTGGTTATTTAATTCATATATATAAGTCTTATACATATAGTGTGAGGTTAAATGTTTGAACTTATCAAACTTCTAATGTATGCGTGCAAGAAACTTTTCCTATATTGAATTACTTCATTGATTAGTAATGTTGGATTTAATTTAAGCTCAATCAAACTTGGCTCAATTACCAATCAGACCAAATTCAAACATAAATATATTTTTTGAACCTTGATATAAATTTCTGACAGATTGAACAACAACATAATCGGCTTAACTTGATTTGTTTACACCTCTTAATCTAACGTGATCAATCAAGCTTGACTTGATTAGTTGGGAACTTGGGACTAAAAATATAGTGCTAATTTCATTCTAACCAAGTTAAGAAGGGTTTAGCATTGAAATTTCCTCATCATGCACTTGTAATATGTAACAATTTTTTGTAAAATCCTTCATTTAAAGTAGGTGGGATTAATTGAAATGCTCTAGCTATTCCAAAGGTACATGTAATGAATACCCAATTAATTACAGACAATTATGAAAGCCCAAAGACGAGGGCATTATGCAGAAGGGCAAGAGACAAGCTTGAGGTGCGTAGAGTGCATATATTGTTTTGTTGTAATGATGAAGGGGTGCACATGTGAGTAAGTGGGTACGTGATTTGTCCTTAAGGCATGGAGACAATGTTGGAAGCCAGAAGCAATGCCAATTGCCAACTTATATATATATATATATATATATATTTATGTTTAAGCAAACTTTTCTGTATATATACACACACATCTACATACACACACACACACACACACATACTGATAACATCTCGTGATATAATCACTGGGCAAAGGATATCATAAAAATATGTTGTCACTGACTGAGGATTATTTGATGGGCATTTGAAGCCAAAAATGTTCATAGGTTTATACATGCCAGTTTTCTGTATGCAGAGTTTTCTACCCTTTATTGCTTGGTAATATTCTCAACTCGGGCAAAGATATTTTACTATGTGTTAGAAACAAATAACACTCTAACTTCATCTTTTGTTGTTTTTTAACAAATAAACATACATATGGATTCATGCCTAGAAAACATAAAATAATGCAATTATCCTATATCGGTCTTGTACGTTTATCATTTTTCACTATTTTGCAACAAGGTACATGTATATGTATATACATATATTCCTTGACATGATAATATCAAAATACTCTTAAAGGTGTATTTTTAAAATATCCTCTGAGTTTGCATTTTTTATAATCAAACCAAATGGATCCAATCCCAACCAATGTGTGAGCCACGTAATGTTACTACCTCGTTGAATTATTTAAGTTGAATAGTTAGATCATGTCAATCCACAGGATTTGCCAAATGATAGCCACGTATAGGTAGTCACATTATTACACTCCTATATATATGTGTGTGCAATCATAATTCCACACTTTCATTGTATAATTGCCTCCAACTCTTCATCTCTTATTTTCTTTTTGCTCACTTAATTATCGAAAATTTTTTATTAAGAAAACACTAAAAAACTTTAGCTTATGTTTGATTTTAGAACATATGATTTTACAATTAACCATACATACCTAGAGATCAAGATCATTTTAATCACTATTTAATCAAACCAATACTTTTCCAAACTCATATATAAATGTATATATATATATATGGCTTTGTATTTCTCTTAATTCTATTTGATGGGGATTTATATATATTTACAACCAATTGTTGTCACATCAAATACGACAAAATAAATGACGAGACTCAAAAACAGTTAATCTATAATTTTTATACTCAAGTCGTTGTCGCAACACCTAAAAGGTGAATAAGTGATGGGGCTGAAATAAAAGTTAGTCTATAATCCATGGTTGTCACAATGCAGAGGTGGAATAGATGATGAGACTGCTGGATCCCTTCTTATGCACATATTCTGAAATGATGTCTTGTTGAAATTACTTGTTTACCCTTGTGAGAACTAGTGCATATATGCTACCATTTTTTTCTTTACCAACAATAATACTAATAATTGAAGAAAAAAAAAAGAGGAGGATGTTCAATGGACTTGACATGACTCAGGAGCACTGGCGTTTCAATTTGAATTTTCCGGTCAAAAAGAAAAATGATAATGATGGGTAGGGCATGCTGATATAGAGTTGTCCCTTCTGCTAGAATGATTGTTCCATTTCATCAACTGGGATGACGAGAATTCCTGCAACCATTATCACCTTTTCTCCAGGGCATAAATATCCAGTCATATATATTGTCCTTCACAAAAGATTCTAGTTATAACATTTTCATTCCCAAGGACAACCTTTTCTTTCTTTTCTTTTCTTTTTGGAAATCAATTTTTTTTTACTTTTTATTGAAGCTATAGAGCTTCCTTAATATATATATATATATATATATATATTCCAATTCTTGTTGATGACTTGATTATTCTTGCCTTATTCATTCATTCATTAAGATAATAGACATGGATTTAAAAACAAGCATCATCGCTCAGTCCAATTGGCACATGGTATTTAATTATTCCTCCTCCTATTTGGAAATAAGTACTTCTTTTTAATTTGGTGAAAATATTGCGACAGGGATACATTTTTTTTATTGTTGTGAATATAAAACAATTTAAAGATAACATAAATTGATACTCGACTGATAAAATTTTATTATCCGGTTTGATATATATTTTTATTAGAATAAATAATTTTTTTTATTTTGATAAAAATATTGTAATATCGACACATCTTTCATATGTATTTGTGTTCAAAAATAATTCAAATTAGTACTCGACATACAGCAACATGCATGCACTGCTCTTAGAGGGAAAAAAGAAAAAGAAAAATTAGTTGGTTTTGATCTACTATATATATGATATAATTAAGTAAAATAATGTCAAATAGGGAAATAATAACTAATATGCTTTGTGAGTAGTATAATTGGGAAATATATATAATGAATTAGAAGATATATATGTTTTTTCTTTTTCAAAAGAAAAAAAAACAAAAACA
>JACGDI010005827.1:580780-636734 GCA_014898725.1 Jacaranda copaia
TTAATGTTCGTTGCATGGAATATTTTCACTCTAAAAATTGTCAATAATAGTATATATTAAGTGATAATAATTTTTGTCATGCCATTAATAATATTTTTTGAATGACAATAATTTTTATTTCATCACAATAAAGTTTCATATATAGTTACAAGAACTAGTGTTTTAATAAATTGCACTATTGACAATTAGTGACATGTGTAAAGTGACCACCTAGCTATTGATAATAAAAATCGTTACAAAAATTTGTGACAAAATTTTCTTGTCACTATAAACGTGTCGTTATTAATAGTGATAATTTAATCATAACTATCATTAATAAACTTATAAAATTATTATTTTGATAAAATAAAATCTTTTGTTGCTTATATATATGTGTGTAAATAATGACAATTTTTGGATTGCCATCTATTATTTTATCACTAATTTTTTTTTTCTAATAGTATTAATAAATATGTATTCTATGGATGTATATTTAATGATACCATAGTATTTATGAAAAGACCAAAAATGAAAAATAAAATGAAAATTTCATCTTATAATATAATATGTTCGCAGGTGAGTTGGTCATTGAGAAAAGTTGATTTCGTTGGTGCTATTTGTCATCTTTTTATATACAGGGGATTATATGCTTTTTCCATTAAAAAGGGGATTATATGCCTTTTCTAGAACACGGAGGACTGTATGCCTTTTTTTTTTCAAGAAAGCATAGAAGAATATAAACATGCCATTTACTCACTCCTGCTGGTGCACAAAAAAGGCTGACATATTACTACTGTTTAAACAAGGCACAGAATTTACGGGTACGCTATGTTTGGATCGAGTTATCTAACGATGGAAAAAGAAAGAAAAAGCTACAAAAGCTAAAGTATTAAGTTACCTCATTTGAGGCGTGAAAACTCAGCATTTTTTTCATAGAAATTCAAAATATGATTCGAGATCATAACATTGACATCAAAAAATCAATCTATTTATATTGTTCAGTATGAAAATAGTTGGATTTGGATTGTTGAAGAAAATACTAGTGTAACTCTAATTCTATATATCGTATTCAGGTCATATGTTTGTAGGTTGTGATCTCTAAAAGAGTACATAGTTCACTTGCCCAAAAGCCCCTCTAATAATAATCTTGCAAATAGCTGTTAATTATAGGCTATTTTCGCCATGTCTTCTTAGGTTTTAGGAGATGTTGCCACATCTACATTATTTACGACTCTCCGGTCGAGTTGTACTTTAGGGTTGAAAATTAGGCTGGACAAAACCCGTAAAATGGGGGCGCAGATCTTTGCCTATTTTTGCCAAATCAGGGTCCTAATGAGAGATAGAATGGTCTTTGTCTCTTTCCAATATCAAAGTTCAAATTAATGTTGAGAAACCCGTTTGGTTTTATTTTTATTTTTTATTTCGATCATCTCAAAATTTAAAAAAATAATTAGTAAAAATGAGTTAAAAATAAATTTGTATTTGAATAAATTACTAAAAAAATAATAATTATGTTGTGTTTAGTGGATTAAAGACAATAGAGAGAAAATATATATAGGTTATTGAGATAAGATATACAAATTATTAAGAAATGTGTTTTGAGAATAAAAAAAAATATAATAGATAAAAATATGTACAAAGTGATGTGTTTTTATTTTACAATAGTAAAAAATATGAAAATTGAATTTAAGAATGAAACCAAATGGGCCTTGGTGCATAAACTTCAAATAATTTTTGCTAGCTCAATGGTACGCCAAAGCTCTGACCGAGGATTTAGTGGAAATAGAATCAAATAATACATTTATAATAAGGATTAATTTGTTTTGAATAATGTGATTATGAATGATATGTAAATAAATAGATATGTTTTAAATCTATAAAAATAGAGCAATACAATTTTACATTTAATTGGTAAGATTAACTGAAAAATAAATTAAAGCAAAACATATGGTTTTACTATTATAACATTTTATTATATATTTTAATAATCTTTTTACATATTAATTAAGGGTAATTTATTTTTTTTGAATTTTATCCAACCCAAGAAAAATTTATCAAGCATCTCCCCTCTTGATATATATTTCAATTTAATATAGAGTCAATGATTTATCAAGAGCTCTATATCAAAGCAAACAAACAATAAATTAGAAGTGATTATATATTTATTAAGCCTAATCAATTGAAGCAAATAAATACTAAAAATAAAGCATATATATATAACAATTTATACAGTTGTGAAAACGTTAGCCCTTTTGTGCCAACTCAAACACCAGTCCTTCTATTTCTTATATCCATGAAGGACGTCCTTGTGATCTGTACAGTTAGATGAGGATTCTTAAGTGCGAATGCATCAAATCTTGCAGAGAAAACTATATCTTCCATGTTTCTAACAATGAAGTTCAATGTTGTCTCCTTCAGAGATTGGTTGGAACAAGTGTCCGATATTTCCAAGATATCAAGAGCATTGGACGTGTTTAACGATCCAAGCATATGATGCTCGCAAAACTTTTGCAGGAATGGAATTTCGTACTTGTCTGCAGCAATCGACAATGAATAGACGTGCTTTTCTATCTTTTCTTTGGGAAGATTTCCGCAGTATAGAAACTCTAGTAGAGATTCTAGTTCTTCGCGATTCAGTTCGGGAAGTGTTATTGCCTGATTTGGTGGAGCTTTGCATTCATCGGAATCCAGGATGTCTCTGACGATCCCTGATCTTGCTGCCTGTGAATTCAACATATAGTAACAATGAACGTGTATAAAATATTATTACAACCCACCCCCACTATCCAATTTAATTATCTCATTGCTTATCTACCAAAATATTTCGGGCTAATATCAATTGAACCCCTATGATAATCGAAATAGGCAATATCCAAAACATGTATGCTGCCTCCTTCATGACAGTGAGTATTTTGTCTATTTTTATAAATAAATAGTTGGGTTTTGATCTTTTTCTATGACAGGGAATATTTTGACTATTTCGATTATTACAAAGGGATCAATTAATATTAACCCAAAATATTTGTGCATTGACCAAAAATGGCTAAATAGAGAGGAGGAAGGCACGGGGCAGTCACAGTTGTTTACCTACCAATAATGCTCTATGTGCAGGCATTGGGGGTTCGTTATTTCCGGGCTTGACTTGAATATCAGTGTGAATTTGATCTCTAAATGCAGCAGCAAATCCACTTAGATAATTTATCTTCTCGTTTAGCTCCTCTTCCATTTCCTTCATCTCCTTTACCCATTTTAATGTATTTGCAAACCCCTGATAATCAATAGGTGCCAAAACTATTATTTAGCACATACTTGTATACACACACCCATCCTGTTTAGCATTGAAACATAATGAAGTTTCAAATTAATAGAAAATCATAAATAGCACGTTAATTACTCATGGATGTATGCCACCTCATATTGCACGCTGTATGAATATTTTGAATCATCGGGCTAAAAAAATAATACAACCAAATTTAAGGTTCATCCTTTAATGATACAGAGCAAAGATTGAGGCTGTGATAACTTCAACTCTGTTAGCAGATTAAAGATAGAACAGAGTCATCACAGAGGTGTTTGTCATAGTTTTGATCATAAACTCATAAGGGCAGATAAGCATGTAGCAGAATTTTATGTCCTGACTGCTAAAAATGACCAATATGCAAGAGAAAAAGCATAGTACCTTAGCCGAATTTGATGAAGAAACAGGATTATTAGTTGCTTTATCAGAGCCCTTCTCATTGTCAAGTTTGTTTGTCAAAGTGATTATGCTTCTGGCTCCTTCATAGCAGGCTGCACATATTGTATTTCTGGGAGGCCTCAGAATATACGGCAAAGCGCTGCAGATAGAACAGTCCATCTTCCCCCCTTGCAAACTCACAGAAACAGAGAAAATAAAGAAGAAGAAGATGATGATAAAGTTTATGTATATTAAAAGGGAAAAATTGAATTCTCTCTTCTTGTCAACTCGCTACGTGATACATATTATGAATATTCTTCTTCTTCTTTTAATTATTATTGTTTTTTCTTTTTTTGGGTGTTTTTAAAGACTTAGTGCTTCTATAAAGAGTTGGAAAGAAGAGGCACTATAATTGCTTTCATTATGTTGGTGAGAATATTTGATTAAAAAATAATTATCTTAATATAGTAAGCTAACTAGTGTGGTTGCTTCAAGTGGGGTGGCGTATTTGTATCCTCAAAGTTGTAAAATGACGAAACTAGCGCTCATGTCAATGTTTAATTGAAGTAGGATTTTGGAATATCTCATGCGTTGTGCACTAGAATCAAACTAGGGGGATACTGAGGGAAGGCAGAGGGCAAATGGGTCATTTGATGAAACATTGAAATGTGGTTGGCTGTCTTTTGAGTAGGTTTGAAGAAGGGATGTATAATAGAATGGGGTCGTTATTAGAAGAATAAAAGTTAGGAAGTAGAAAAAGACTTTCCAACCTTAGAACAACAAAAATGTGGTAAGCACGTCTTAGAAAAAACTCCAACCATATAACAAATGAAACCACACGACTTCTGGCCAACCTGCCAGTTGACAATAACATAATTAATTAACTAGGTAATTCTTTATTATATATTTTAATTTAAAGATTAATAATATGGCCACGACTTAGGGATTCTAGAGATGCAAAGCTTGCTATGTACATATATATTGGTTTTTTCCATGGTTTTCAGTTGAGGATTTGGGTTTGTTGGATCTAATTTATGTTGAATGTGTTTGGTTCCCAAATGTTGTATTACTTTGTATCTAATTTCTATTAAAAAAGTGCTTGGGCTTAAGGGTGGACCCAACCTCATGCCATATTTTTTTGTCACATCATGATTAATTTTTTTTTAATTATTGAATTTTACATGACTTTACATATGCTGTGTGATTATTTGGCCCAATAATATTAAATTCACACATAAACTATGAAATTGAAAATTCTACACAAGTATATATAAAAAAAAAACCATGACTTTATATATGATGCTTAGGAAAAATGGATACACCGATTTTCGTATTTGCTATCTTGCTTTATCTTCTTTTATGGTGTTAATACTAGTCTCTTTCTGTCTTAATCATTTATTTACTTTATGGCACAAGAATCAAGTTTCAAATGACTGTATTTTATAAATGCTTAAAATTGTCTTTGAATTTAGTTTGAGTGGATGAATACAAGAACGAAAATCCTTTTCATCTCAAGTGTATTAGACTTGGTAGTTAGAGTTCAAAGAATTATTATAATTACTAATAATTCGACACATTTAATGCATGTGGTAAAATTTTTAATTCCCCATCCGATAAGACTGATCATGCCCTGCTGCTTGGCTTGGAATCAAACTAGCCTATCATGCCCTTTCCCTAATCTGTTGAAGTGCACCAGACGAAGACCATAGGGCAATGGCAATTTCCACTCATCCGATCCTTCCCTCATGCGTGTATGACAAACATAATAGCCTGCAGGTTTGGTACTAGTAGTGCTTTGTTTCGCCTTTATCAAACAAGTAAATCGAAAATGGGAGGTAGATATTCAACGAATGGGGCTTCTTCCCTGCTCCATCTGCTTTTGACCTTCTGGTGGGCAAGAAGTCCAGTATTGACTTCTGTCCTTTGAGCTATTATCGACCTGCATCAAGCCATTTTTCCAGAACCGGACTCTTCGGATTCACACCTTTCGTTGTATGAGTACTTGGTCAAAGGAACCTCTTTATGGGAAGAAAGCAATCTACTTTCTCTTCCCTCTAGCCAGTATGCGCCTTTGAACCTTGCATGCCAGAATAGATATTTAAAATTGCCATGTGCTATCTATATTTTGATATACCTGTGAACCAAAGCGGATTCTAACTCCCTTTGGCACAAAAGAAAGTCTGCTATCAAATCAAAATTGTCTTCTGTGTGGGATGCCAGGTTGTGAACTGTAAACTCTCCATTCCTTCTTGACTCGCCTTCAGTCTTGATGGCTGCAAGCAAAATGGCAGTTGGCTATGTGACTAGAAAGTAGAGGCACGGGAAAGACCGGAGAATAGAAATGAATTTTGTTGATGAACCCTCTTTCAAAGCACAAGAATAATAACAACTTTTATTTATTTTTAATATAATGTAAATTTGGTTTAATTAATAATTTTAATATATTTATTTAAATTTTTCATAAATAAAAATAAACAAATTATGTTAAAACGATCATTGTAGACATAAAATTAATGAGTTATAAAGGTAGTTAGTATAAACTTTTTTAGTTATTAAAATAAAAAGAAAGAAGCAGGATATTTGAGGTAAATCAATCAAAAACACATCACAAGAGGGGTGAATATTTCATTAATAATATCGATGTTATGATCCATTATGAGTACTTTGTTAATTTTTTGTTATATTTAATTAATGTTAAGTTTCATTTTGTTTTCTCTTCTTCATTGTTGTGGAAGAATATAGGTGCATTAAGTTGCATTAGGCAATTCCAGTAAGCACGATTAGTGACAGATGACGTGCTTCTTGATATTGTGTAATATGTTATAAGTAGAGATATTAATTATATGAACTATATATATCCAATTGTGATTTATCAAAGGAAAAAAAAAAAGAAAGAAAGAAAAAAGATGTTAAGAGTTATAAAAAGCTAACCACTTAGAGTTGAACATGTACAAAAAAATGATAAATAATTTTTTTAGTACAATTAATTTATTTTATCAAAAGAGCATGTTTTCATTAATAACCTTTTTGTTAAAAAGAGAGAAATAAAAATATTCTCTGTGGCTTAGGTAAAAGAAGCTTAAATTATATTTCAAGAAAAAAAATCCTTCAGAGATCATACATAATTTAATTCAAACATATAAATGAAAATAATTTAATATTTTTTAAGTTAATAAATTAAAGTATTAATAAGTAAATTATCTACATGAAAGATTTCTGAATAAGTTTACAAGTCAAACAAATTCTTAGGCATTTTTAAAATGCTTGAGCTATTTTCTTAATTATCGTAATCAACCCTTTCACTTTTTATATAATTTAGTTAATATTAAAATCTAAAAATTCTTTGAAGGAGATGCAATTCTAATTTTAGAAACATGAAATTACCCATATGGGGCATTTCTAAATTTTAATTCAATTTTACTAAAAAATTGGTCTTATATTATTGGAAATTACATCAAAGTTATATAAAATCAAACTAAAAGTTTCACAATCATAAAAAAGTTTTGGTTAATAAAATTCTGATTAGTTGCTATTTGGTTTACCAAATTCCTAATTCAAACTCGAACCTTTTTAAGAAAACATAATAACATCCAGATTTCATTTGATAGTCCTTTTCATTTTTTTTATTTGAAACTTAAATCCAAATTAACAATCAACCATTTTTTATTAGCCTTATGATTCTTTTTATTTTCTCATTTTCCATGGAATTTATTCGAATTATCAGCGTAAGTATTCTGAAAATTTATTTCGTATATAGGGTGAAAAAAGTTAAGTTTGGAAAGCACATTAATGAACTTAGGAACTAATACTCATTATATAAATTTAATTCTAATGACGGACAAAATTATACTGCGATAATTAATATAAGTAGTACTTCTTCAACACCCGTCAGAACTCCACATTTCATAACATATTCACATATGCATTAATACAAATATGGAAAGCCACTTTCTTCTGTAATCCTTAGAATGCAAGTGGTGCTGCTGTCAATCACCAAAAATCGCACTTCACTTAGCGATGCTGGCGATTGTTGCATTTTTTTCGGCACGTTTCTCATAGTAATGGTAAGCTGCCGCACCGGAGAGGACTGCTAGTGTCAAGGCTTGTGCATGCATCCTGTTACATACATATAAGATTATTAATGGATTTATAATGATTTAAATAATAAGAGATTAGAAATGAGAAATTAGAAATTAGAAATTAGAAATTTTATTGAAGAAATAAAAAATCATTAATACCTAGCGTGAATGAGCCTAAGGCTTGGTTTATGAGCGGTTCTTGCACGTGAGTAAACCAGTGAGGTACCCATTGCTGCAGCCCACAATGTACCTGTCAAAACAATTTTTTTATTGGTTACATATATATAATAGAACTTATAATCCACGTGTAACATTATATTATCTCACTTTATTTCATATTATGTTTATTTAAAATACTAACCGAATAAATAGCAAAAATTTCGGCACAACCAATATAAATTCACTTGCATAGAGCGCGGAAAAAATTGTCCATTTTTAGGGTATCAAAGAGGCATCAATATATATCTAAAGTCTTATAAAAAAAAAAAACGAATTGATAGTCAAAAATTGAAACTTCGATCCCTTGTCACGTTAAATTAAATATAATGATAAAACGTAACGAGTCATTTAATGATTATTCTTTTTTAATAAATTGTTGGCACCAACTTCACATTTTGCCCATTTAATTCATTCTGAATTAGGCAATTTAAAATAAAAGGCTCGCTTAAATTTAACAAACTATATATGGTAGTGATTTTTTGAATTTTTTCTCAAATAACAAAGTAACAATTACAACTTATGCTCTACAGAAAAGAATTAAAATTCAAACATATATATATATATATATATAGAGAGAGAGAGAGAGAGAGAGAGAGAGAGAGAGAGAGTGACCAATGCTGGTGAGCTTGTGTTCAGAAATCCATGATTGCACAGCCTCCATATTCTTCTTCAATTCGTCTTCTCTCCTTAATTTTTATGTCAGTAATGAATAGCTAAGAAGCGTAAGTGTAAGGGGGGGAAAGAACAAGCGAAGAAGGGTATATATAGATAGATGGTGAATAATTAACTAAGGACCATAGAAACCTGTGCTGCTGTTTGGTAAATACACATATCATCTAGTAGCCCCCTGGTTTTGATCTCTCTACCCTCCAGTGTAAAACAAGCGGCCACATTGTGGGTTACTTTTTCAATCTCAGATTCTTGGACTTGGTGCACCTAGTTTTCTTTTGACAATTTTAACCTTTTGAAAATGCAGTGCACTTTGGGCAGCCATTGGTTGTTTGATTTGCGGGTTCGGGACCGTACATGTTTTAAGATAATTTCCCCCTAGAAATGATAGCAGCTGTTGGTGGGATAACAGTTAGCGGATTCTTTTTTTTTTATTTTATTGTTGTTGTTATTTTTGTGTTGCTATCCAATGAATTGGCAAATATTTTAGGAGTTTTAGGGAATTACTTAAAAATAAAACTTCTATATCACATAAGTCCCAATCCTACAAATTTATTTTGGCCATTTTTTATAATCATGTTCTGCTTTTATTTATGGAGGCCGTGTTTGATTTGGATGGACAAATAATGTACATCAAGCAAACTAGCAGTGTGTAATAATTTATTTGATTTCAAACAATTATGGTGATGAGCAAATACAAAATTATATATCTTTGAATACCTTTTGTTAATACAATAAAGGATCAATTGTGAAATTAATTAATAGTTAGCCCCTTCTATTGTAAATTAAAATCACATATAAATCCTCAAACCTCACTCGACATGGGACACTTAAAAATTAGCATAATTTTCATTTCAACGTCAAATACCAAAAAAGAATACTAAGTTATTATTAGAGTATATAATACTAGCTATTGTTATTTTGGCCAATCAAATGAAACTAAAAATTAAGCAATATTTACTCGATCTTTCTTTAATCTCTATTGGACCATGACTACTCAAAATTGATAGTCTACAAAGTCAAATGCGCATTGGAAATAACGGCACCTGGCTCATGTGCACTTATCAAAGTCATGGAGAACTTTGCATGTACCAAATTTTTTTTTTGGTTAAATATCACTTCACCCCTTAAATTTAATTATTTTAGTATATTCGTTTTTATAAACAACTTAAAAGCCACTTCATTTTTTTAATTTAAAGTCACTTAAACACTTTGTCCCTCTAATATAATTTTTAGCATATTATGCGATCGGAGAAAAGATTATTCTTGTCATTTTTACTTTTTTCCACTCAGAAAAACAGGAACTTAATTACTCTAGTCATTTCTACATTTTCCAACTCAAAATAAAAAAATTATCTACCAAGAACAATATGATACTGGTGTTCTTATTCTTTTCTTATATTCAATTAGCTTGTTTGTCTTTAATTTTCTATTCTTTAGGGAATTAATTATCGATCAAAATACAACTTAATGGGTTTTAGTACATGTATTTTAGTTAGAAGCATATTTAGTTTTTCAATCATGTGACAGGAATGGTGGTTGTGTTATAAATGGCATCTTCAAATGATTAATTCATTTTATTTTTTGATATAATTGCTTGGCCAACCACATTAAAAAAGCAAAATCACTACCTTTTTTTTTCATATATATAATTATGAGTAGAATCACTAACCTTATTGTAATTCTAAAATGAATTTTTCTTACTTTATAAAAGATATTTTTAAAAAATAGTAAAGTTCATACTTCATTGTATTAATATTAAGATTATCCAATCAACCTTTAAAGAATCAAAATTATTAACCATGTCCTTCCTTTACACTTTGGTCATCTTGATTAAGAAGGAAAGAGTAAAAAGTTCTCACATAGTGTACATTTTTTTTTTCTTTCTGGGGTTAATGGCCAATTTGATCTTTCAATTACACACATAATTAATTAGTTTAACAAGAAATGTACTTTACAAACTAATAATCCTTTTAAGGGAGCATACATACAACACATCACGTAAAGTGTCACACAAATATGGTGAGAAGGGTTGGACAAAGTGAAAATGACAAAAATAACATTTTATCCAGCCACATGAAATGTTAGAAATTGTATTTTAGGGATAAAGTGTTCAATTAATTTTAAGTTAAAGGAATGAAGTGGCTTTAGCTTATTTTTAAGGGGCAATGTCTCAAAATGATTAAAATTTTCATTTGCCCCATTTTAATATAATTAGTTTTTATCCTATATGATTTGAGTATGAACAATGAATGCACCAAATTTGCATATTTCTCTATTATAAATTTAGTACTATTAGTGGTAGTAATACTACAATTTCAAAATAGAATTTTAAGACAAATAAAATTCAATGTCTTAAAATTCTATTTTTTTAAATTAGTTTCTCAATTGAAGTAGAGCTGTTATATCACTAACTTTTGACCACCTGTAACAAAGACAATTGAATAAAAGTAAATAAAATTTGAATAATGAACTCTAATCTAAAACTTAATTATCAAATTAAACCTCTAATCTAAATCTTTTGACTAAATTGAATTCAAATTTTAATTTAGAACTTAGAAGGAGTGTGGAGTAAAAATAATTTGGCGTGACATCAATCAATAACATTACCTTATTTTACGGAAAAATTCCTATCAAATTAATCTGTTAGAATTCAAAAGATTTTTGACTAAATTTATTTGGAGTGTCTAAGGATATATCATATTTTGAAAAGAAAATCTCAAAGTGATGTAATAAAAATTGTTTATAAGATGTTAGCATTAAAATGATAATTAATGTGATTAAACTAAAAAAATATTATTAAAATTGTCAAAATAAATCAACAACGTATTATATTTTTAGATGGACTTACGAAATTTTAACATTTAATTTTAGAGATTTATTTACTAAACACATTACCACAAACTTTAAAATATTTTATCATAGATAATGTTTTAATAAATTTATAGACTCATTTAAACATCTATTTCAGTGTAATTAGGCAGCATCCAGAAAACACAGCACTGCAAAATTGCACAGTGAGAATTACTGTAACTTATCCCCATCCAATTAATAGGATTAAGGAATCTAACACGTGAAAATTTGTACCTATGGTGATGGCAACGTGCCGACAAATGCGTAGAAGTCGGTAGATTAGAAAATTATAACTTCACCTCTTCGGTATGCCGCGGACATGGTGCGTGTACTTCAGTTCATCCTAGTTTGAAATTAACTAGTTCATTACCCCCACACTAGTATGGAAATGTTATATGAGCTAATGAGTTACAAATCAGAACCTGAATTTAATTTTGCAAAGGGATTTGAGCTTAGTTAACGTCTGACTGAAGCATGTTTAATAAAAATATTAAAAAAGGACTAGCCATGATCAACGTTAATGCATATGGTAATATTGACATTACCTCTTGAGCTGATCTCCCCAAAGTGACACCAAGCTCGACTTCATTCATACTAGGTAGTGGCAAATAAGTGAGTTGGGTTGGATATTGATGATGTTGAAAGCTGTTTATATTAAAGCGAGTAAGTGTTTGAGCTAATTCGACCAGGGTAATTGAACGATCCAATAGTGAAATCTCCTTGAGCTGAGATCTGTAATTACTAACAAACGTCAGATTAACTGAGATGTCATTGGCTAAGGCACTCTAATACTCAAGTTAGTACTGGTCAAGTAGAGAAATCAAGTAGCAGAGTAAGAGCGTATAACGGAGAATAACATACCTTGAGAATAGCTGATAACGGGGTATTTATAGCTTTCTTAAAGTGGATGATATGTCTAAGATGCCCCTTTTAAGTATAGAGGGCTTTTGTTGTTGCATGGGAGCTATAGGTTATCTCCCATCCCTATACTATTCTAAGCAGCACCACCTCCTACTTTTTGGAATAGAATAGTACTCTAGAGGCACACCTCTTGACAGAAGTGGAGGTATAGGTGGTATTGAGGCGGCATGTGCCATTAATGCGAAGGCATGCTACTTGTTAGGGCATTAAATATGGCAGAGATACAATTCAGCGTCAAGGTGAGCCTTTTGGTTGACCATTGGTTGACCAGAGAAATAGTTGAAAGGAGTAGGCAACTTGAAGCCTCCCATCGGATATGGTTGAGAACACTTTACTAGACTTGGAGGTTATGGTCAAATGGCTCTGCTCAGGTTACTACCTAAGTGAAAAGGTGATGGTCGACTGTCTAATTGGGCCTGGAAGTATAGTTGGGCCTCAGATGCGGAGTGGACTTGGAAGCGTACTCTAGAGTCGATAGCTGTTAGGCTGTGCCTGTTGGGCCATTCCATATCATGAGTGCCCCCCACTCGTAGTCCTGATCAAGCTTGTCGATGAGAAAGAGTAGGGAATAGATGTATGGTTGATTGATGATTTTGAACATTTAACCAGGGTTTTTGAATTCTTGATCAAAATTTTTGAATACTCGATTAGGGTTTGGTACATTTAATGCATTTGTTATGTTGAGACATATGAAGCGCCAAATGATAGCTGTGCAATTATTATTGCTGGTTGAGTTCCTACCTTTGAGTGCCTATAAATAGGTATGGTGAAATTATTCATTTTACACTTTTACTGCATTTAGTTTGGTTGAGTTTCAAATTCACAGAGCTTGCTTTCCATTTTGCGCTTTTTAGAGTTTCATCAAGACCCTATAAGTTTTACCATCTAACTTCAGTTTTTCTTTAATTATTTGTTAAGCATGTCGGGCACTTTGGATAGCGAGGCCACTAAGTCCCAGAGAACACCTTTTCATGGGGAGAATGAGGGTGAGATTATGTCTAGCAGCTCGTCAAGTTCAAGCTTGACCTTTAGTAAATCGAGTGATGAGAGGGCTGCCTCTAGGGGAGAGGCTAGCCCAAGTGAGATGCTAGCGTTGTGTGGTTGACTTTTCACCCATGATCATTACAGTAAGATTATTTCAAAAATTACCCCAGTCAATCTAGTACATATTAGGGACCTTTACCATATCCTTGCTGAGTATGAACTCTTAGCTACTAGCCCATGGGATAAGATGCATCAATCTCCAAAGGGGTGTATTACCATTTTCGAGGAAGGGTTTAGATGTGAGCTTAAGTTCTCCCTTACGCTAGTTGTGATAGACCTTTTAGGTAGTGTGGAGGTCAGCATAATGCACCTCCTACCAAATTGTTTCTCAACTATATATAGTTTTGCCATGCTGATGCACTTGTTTGAACAGTCAGCTTTCTTTGCTAAATTTTTCAATCTTTTCTACCTCCTCATGTTCCGAAAGTTGGGTAACATCGAGGAATTCGAGTTCTATTACTTGACGACATGGCCGCATCAAAAATATTTAGTGACCCAGTCCTTCTCTTGCGACCAGGAGTGAAAAAAAATATTTTCTTTATGTTCGAGGGCTTAAGGGGTTTAATATATTGAGGGGGTGGTGGAAGGAGCACGTCGAAATGCTGAAAAATTCAACCCGAAGCTAGCCAAACACCTTCATTTAGGATCTGATCGAGTTTGGCCAAATGGATGTCTCAATTTTAATCGAGAAGAGGTGTTTAGTGCTGACTAGCGATAACTGAACTTGCCTATGGGTGATCAACTAAGTAGTTCTTTGTCGATTTTTATGATTCCATTTTATGCAAATTTCTACTCAAGTTTAATTATTTTGCTTTTACATTAAATTGATAGATCAAGAAGAGATAATGAATAGAACAAGATAAGAGGTAATGGCTTACGTTTAGAGGAACAAGGAGTGCCATCGGGCAATGGCTACTCAATGAGAAGGGGCAACAATCGTGGCCCCAGCACTTCAATTGTAGTCATGGCACTCTTTATCATAGAATAAACCCCGAGGGCATCTCCCGCTAGACTAGCGATGATGATAGACAATAGCCCCATCGATTGGGGCAAAAGGCAAATGTTCGAACAGGGAAGTCCAGCTCCCAAGAAACCAATAGGCAACAAAGGTAAAGAGAAAACTCCTACTGGCTATAACCTATTCAAGAAATGTAGCAATAGGGTGTTGTTTTAATTATCTCGTTTGTCGACGCCTAGGTTTGAGATAGAGCTAAACATAGCAATCCACAACTCGACCTCAGTAATAATGTCAGGGTTGACTTTGCAACACTAAAATGCATAGTGACTAGGCTCTTCATGTCTAAACAGAGAAAATTCATAGATCTGAGCCAAGCTGGTGTACTTAAAGCTCTAGTGTACCATTATGACATGATAAGTGTATTATCAATTTAATTTTCTTGTCTAACATTCTCTTTTTTTGGCCGATCATACTTTTCTAATGAATAACTTTTTTTTTAGGTGAGCTACGACTTTGGTCGACTGGATGCGCAGTAGAGCTACGACTCTAGTCGAATGGTGAGGCGTAATGCTGCATTGCAGAAGGCTCGAGCAGATTTCTTTAGAAAGCTCTCGTGGATGTGAAGGGAGATGGTGCATCAATTCATGCTTTGCTCAGCCTTTCAAGATGTGAGCATAGTATTTTTTCTCGACAAAGTGAGGATTACATTTGATAAAGATGTCAAGCAGCTCAAGTATTTAGACTACGCCTTTCAGGTAGAGGATAAGAACCATATCAGTCCTATCTTGAACAAACAATTGTAGCCTTATCTCGAGCCCAAGGAGATTACTGCCGAATGAGGCGTTGTAGGAAATATTTCGATCGAGTACATGACCGCTGCTCAATAGAGACAAATGGAGGTGACAAGGAGGTTTGCCATTGTGCTAAAGGAGTTCAACTTCGTTAATGACTTTGCCTTTGAGATTTGAGATGTCCTGGTCGATGCAAGCGAATATGTGCCGTACTTTGAGGATTTTCTGGTCGATAAGGTGGGGCCTTCTTGATTTGCGCCTATTGCTCTCCCATCTGTGTTGATCCTCCGTGGGTCAAATAGCTAAGTGACTTGAACATTGATCATCAGCGTAGCAAGCTAGTGCGGGATGTTCATGTAGACTTGGCAAGATGGACACTTTCAAGCAAAGTTAATAGTATCTTTTAATAGAGTGGGCTAAAATTACCCATATCGGTTGATCTTATGAGCAAGGAATCTTCCTCTTAAATAGTTCCTACACATACATGTGTGGATGCCCTGTAAGACCTCGTGAGTCTGGTCAGGATCTAGGCACCTCAGAGGTGTTCTAAAGATTGACCTTTTATAAAGCTAATCGTGTTCATCAAGTGTAAACTTGGCAGCTTGTCCTTAAAGCCTATGCACCTCATTTTTGTCTTCAGGAATTGTGTCATGACTCAAGTAGAGCTTTATTGGATCCTACCATGAATGAAATATCTCTTCGATGCTTTCCATAAAATTATCTTCGAGGATGCCTATTAAAAGTTTGTCGGCGATTAGAAAAGTTATTATTTTGTCTCTTGTACCTCTAGTTGAGTTGGCAAATTTGGACAAGGTATTCACTCGCTTGTTTTTTGATTGAGGTATCTGGCTGAGAGTGAACTTTTTGAATAATTGTTGTAGTCTTTTGACCTTTGCTAGATACTGGCTCATCATCGAGTCCTTAGCCTAAAAATTTCCTTCAACTTGTTCCGTAACCAACTAGGAGTCTATGATTGTTGCTTGGTGCTCAACCCCTTGATTGAGTGCTATTCTCATTCCAATGAGGAGGGCTTTATACCTAGTCTCATTCTTGGTGACTGTATAATCAAGTTTGATTGTGAAGTTGTATTTTTTCGCTGACAGGGAATGGAGAGCCACTCCTATGCCATCTCCTGATGTGGTTGATGATTCATCAATGTGTTATGTTCAAACAAGAGAGGTTTCATAACTCTTTTAGGGAGATCAACCTACTTGGCAATGAAGTCAGCTAAAACTTGTGCTTTGATAGCTATTCTAGGTTGAAAAGTGATGTCAAACTCTCTCAACTCAATAGCCCATTTTGTTAACCTCCCCGACGTGTCTGGATTTGAGAGTACTTACTTCAATGGATGGTTTGTCAGCATTATCATTGCATGGGACTAAAAGTAAGGTCGTAGCTTTCAAACTACAATGACTAGTGTTAGGGCAAACTTCTCGATCTTTAAATAGTTATGTTCTGGCCCTTGTAGCGTCTTACTATAATAATAAATTGGTTAATGGTTTTCATCTCTATTTAAGATCAAAACTGAGCTGATCGAGGCTTCAAAAACAACCAAGTAAATGTGCAACATCTCTCTGAGTCCTAACTTGACGAGCATGGGGGTGAGGACAAGTATTACTTCAATTCAACTAGGGCTTGATCACACTGTTCATTCCATTGAAAACTAACTTCTTGGCGTTCTTTAGAATCTTAAAGAAAGGTAAGCTTTTGTTGGCCAAACGGGTGATGAACCTGTGAAGGGCTATAATCCTCCCGACTAGTCATTGTACGTTTTTGACTGTTTGAGGTGGTGAATGTCCAACACTGCTTGGATTTTTTGTGGATTGGCTTCAATGTCCTTTTGGCTAACCATGTAACCTAAGAATTTGCCTTCTTGAACCCCAAACGTATATTTATTTGGATTTAATTTCATGCTAAATGCTCAAAGTATGGCAAAGACATGGTGAGGTCAAGTAGGTGGTCTTTAGCCCTCTTTATTTTGACAATAATATCATCGACATAAACCTCTATGGACTTGCCGATCTCATTCTTAAACATGAACTTAACCAATCTTTGATAGGTTACAACTGCATTTTTTAGCCTAAACAGTATGACCAAAAAGCAGTAAACTCTATTAAGGACTATAAAAGAGGTCTTGTCCCTATTCTCGGGGGCCTCGAATATCTGGTGATACTCTTGGAAGGCATCCATCATACTTAACAGTTCACAACCAGCCATAGAATTTATTAATAAATCTATACGAGACAAGGGGCAAGGATCTTTAGGAAATGCTTTATTCAAATTAATGAAATCATTACACATGCGCTATTTCCCCTCATTCTTAGGGACAAGCACAACATTACAAAGTTATGATGGGTACTGAATCTCTAAAATATGGCTTGCATTTAAGAGTTTGTTGACCTCCTCCTTGATGATCTAACATCTCTTGGCATTGAAAATTCTTATCTTTTACTTGACGGGCTTATATGATGGGCTTACATTGAGGTGGTAGATGATTATATTGAGATCAATTCCCTGAAGGTTGGATCCTTCCAAGTAAAGATGTTGATATTTCTCTATAGAAAATTGACCACGTGATACTCCATGTGATGGCCTATATTTATTCTAATCTTACTGGTCTTGTCGGGGTTCCCAAGTTCAAGCTCAACCATTTTGAACTCCTCGATGAGCTTTACTTTGGCGTCTTCCAACTTCTCTTCTTACTGGCATGGCCTTTCTTAGGTTCCGCTATAGGGGCATCTCTCGAGGTCTTCAGTTGTGATTGAGTCTTTTACTCGCTTGACTTAATCAAAATTGTGTAACACCACTATGCTTTTTTAACGTTGCACAGTAGCTTGCCTGTGTCTACCGGGGTTGGGAACTTTATTTTCATATGATAAGTTAAGATAATAACCTAAATATTATTAAGAGCTGGTCGACTAATTATAACATTGTAAGCAAATGGAGGATTGACAACCAGTTAGTTTATCATGAGTGTTCTCGTGTAAGGTGCCTCCTCAAATGATGTAGAGAGATTGATGGAACCTTTTGGTATGATTTTTAACCCCCCTCCCCCAAATTTAACTAGAGGTGTGAGCATGAGCTCTAATTTCAGTTAGCTTAGGTTCATCCTTTTTAATGTTGAGAGGAAAATGATGTTAGCCAAGCTACCATTGTTGACCAAAACATTTGTTATATTAAAGTTGGTGATCTCAATAAAGACCACCATGGTATAGTCAGCTTTATGGTGATGCTTTTTCCCTCGAGACAAATGAGGTCATCATCGGTGAAAGAGATGGGCTTTACACTGATGGACAAATGGAATATTATTTCAACTAGAGAGGCTTTGAACGATTCTAGCCTTCTTTATGTCTGCCTCTTAGCCAATTTTGAGTTCCCCTAGTGGGACCTTTCGTAATTATGTCAATCACTCCTCGAATAGGTATGTGGTTATCCTAGGCAATTTTTTTTTCTTTGTCCTCTCTCCATGGGCTAATCGACTTTTCTCTACGGGGAGTCTAGTTAGTTTTGCCCTCTTCTATCTAGGTACCTTCAACCACATATTACCTGAGATGACCTTGTCTAATCAACCTCTCGATTTTGTCATGGTGATTGAAGCAATCTTCTATATTTGATTTCTTTGCTTGTGAAAGTGGCAATATTTCTTTAATTTTTTCATTGCTTCAGCCTTGGTTAGCTTTCTTGATTTCTTGAGAAGGTTGTTATGCTAGATTGCAAATAGCACCTAAGGTTGAGTGGAGTGTAATCATGGGAGCATTTGATTGGAGATTGACGACTCTTCTTCTGCTGCCAGTCATCTTTCTCTTTGTTTCTATTTTTCTCAACCTTAGGATTGCCAAATTACAATCTATTCATCTCCTTTTAGGTCATATACCTCTCCACCATGTCAAGCAGCTCCTTCATCAACCTTGGGTGTTCCCATACCAAAGCATTAGCGCACTCTTTATACCCGAGTCCTAAGAAAAGGACATTGATAAGAAACTTAATTATGGGGTTGTTAATTTTCAACACCTTAATGTTGAATCTAGTAAAGAAGTTATGGAGGGACTCTTCCTTTTTCTGTTTCACAATATAGAGATGGGTGTGAGGAAGCTTCGCTTTTCGTCGGTTGGTAAACTAGCATAGAAACTTGTCATACAGCTAGTTATAAGAGTATATCATTGCTAGCTC
The DNA here is from genome assembly GCA_014898725.1 of Jacaranda copaia. Taxonomy (NCBI): domain Eukaryota; kingdom Viridiplantae; phylum Streptophyta; class Magnoliopsida; order Lamiales; family Bignoniaceae; genus Jacaranda; species Jacaranda copaia. The sequence goes on from JACGDI010005827.1 coordinate 600,140, forward strand.
AAGTTTAACAAATCAATTAAGCGTGATGCCCTGAAATATGGTGACCAGATTCTTTGCATGTATGTATTTGTTATGTCTATGTAGTTACATCATGTGCACAAAATGCATTAAGTGCTCATTTGGATCCGTTGAGCTATCATATCTTTGGAGTCCGATCAAAACTTTTGTATTGATGGCAATACATTCATCGATTATCTCCTAGATGAATAGTAACCCTCTTTCATGGAGAAACCTTTGGGGGCCATGAAGGTGAGGAATCCTTTATGTGTTTCTCCTCAATATATTGTTGAGACGTCTATTTAGCTGCTGGACTTGGTGAGAAATTTCTTCCCATCCTTCACGATCCATCTAAGATGTGTTTCGATTGAATTGGGGCCTCGTGTGCTCTACTCTATCATGCTGGGGGCTCTAATAGTTTAAGCTGCATGATTCATTGATTTGAAAATCTTTTCACACTGGTCTACTCTTGAACGTTTGACCCGATAGTGCTACTGGGCTCGATCAGGTCGAATGTAATGGTTAATGGAATCACCAGTTTCTTCCCATGGCTCAGGTCGACCCCTTTCTTTAGGAAAGCACTTGGGACTAACGTTTTGCCTGGTCGGTGGGTGCCTAAACTTTGGACAACTGTAGCTGTCCCTAGGGGACCTTTCTTTCAACGGTGGTGGTTGTAGGGTTACATTTGCGGCTGGAGTGGGCATAGTTGTGTGCCAATTCAACACAACAAAATGCTGAGCAAAAATTTACGCAGAAATTTGTTCACTAATCAGCTGCATTAGCTAGGGCATGGTTAAGGTAACAACTTGCTCTGATAGGGCGTAAGGTCCTGGGGCATGCAATTTTTGCTTAAGCTGATGGGGAGAAGAAGATACTATTTTTCTATTTTTCTCTCTTAGATGCGGCTCGCATAATGTCCATTATTCTTTTAATTGCAATTTCAAACTTCCCATAGATGGTGCCAAAAATGATGATGTTGAAAGCTGTTTATATTAGATTAGGTAAGTATTTGGGCTAATTCGACCTGGGTGGTTGAACAATCCAGCAGTGAAATCTCCTTGGGTTAAGATTTGCAATCACTAGCAAACGTCAGACTAGTCGAGGTACCCTTAGTTAAGGTACTCCGATACTTAAGTTAGTACTGGTCGAGTAGAGAAATCGAGTAGCATAGTAAGAACGTATAGCAGAGAATAACATACCTTGAGAGTGGTTAGCGATAGGGTATTTATAGCATTTTTCAAGTGGATGATATGTTTGAGATGCCCCTATTAAGTGTAGAGAGCTTTTGTCCTTGCATTGGGGCTATAGGTCATCTTCCATCTCTATACTATTTTGGGTGGCACCACCTCTTGCGTTTTGAGACAGAATAGTACTCTAAAGGTTCACCTCCTAACAGAAGTAGAGGCAGAAGTGGTACTGGAGCAGTATGCGCCATTAATGTGGAGGCATACTGCCTGTCAAGGCACTAAATATGATAGAGATACAATTTGGCATCAGGGTGAGCCTTTTGGTTGACTAGAGAAATAGTTGAAGGAAATGGATAACCTGAAGCCTCTCATTGGATATAGTCGAGAACACTTTACTCGACCTAGAGATTATGTTCGAGTGGCTCAGCCCAAGTTACTGCTTAAGTGAAAAGGCGATGGTCGATTGTCCAATTAGGCCTAGAAGCGTATTTGGGCCTCAGATGTGAAGTGAGCCTATAAGCGCACTCTAGAGTTGATAGCTGTTGTGTTGGGCTTGCTAGACCATCCATAGGGATGTAAACGGATTGAATACGTTGTTTTCATATTTGTATACATTTAATTTTTTGAATATTTGGATGCAAATACGGATTTGACGAATATTAAAAATGATATCCGAATTCGTATCTATTGAATATCGGTCGAATTCGGATATATTCGTATTCGATTACAATTATTCAGATTTATTCATATTTTATTAAATTTATCCGTATTCGAATTATTTTTTTATATCCATATTCAATATTAATTATTTAAATATCTATTTACAAATATTCAAATACATAAATCTATGAACTTATAACAAATACATATTTTAATTAATAGAAGAAACTATATAATTTTATTTAAAAAAAATCAAACAAATAGTATAATTTCTAATTAATAATTGACTTTATAATTGATTATTAGTGCTTAATAATAATAATGACATTTAAGTATATTAATTATAAAGTCAATCAATAATAATTGCGTTGATTAACTTTATTCTTCATTTCTTTCTCTATATTACAATATTTTTTAAAATTTATTCTTTTTTCTTTTCAATTCTTCAATTATAATTTATATATATACATATATGAATTATGAGATTTTTATTAAAAAATACAAATAATATATTATTTAATAAATATGTATTCAAATTGAATATTAAATGGATCGAATACTCATTTATCATATCCGTATTCATTTATAATTGGATATCTATAATCGGATGCGAATAATATCTACTTTAAATGGATGCACATGAATTTTGTATGAACGGATATGAATGCGAACGGTAAATGAATTTTTGAATATCTATTTCTAGCCCTAGCCATCCCATATCAGATATGAACTAAATCTTTACAAGTTAGGTTAAAAATGGATTTAATTCAAAATAAGTTTATATTTATGAGTTAAAAATTGATTGAGTTGACAACGGGTTCAATACTAAAAAGAAAAAAAAATCTAAACTTTTGTTGAATACATTGCTATATTTATTAAAATATAATCGTTTTATCTTTATTTGAAGCATGTTAATTAATTATTATTAAATCCTTATTAATCACATAAAATCAAATTAAATTGAGTAAACTTATAATTTACTTATTATTTTATAATATTTATATTTTTTCTTTTGATAAAAAATAACAATCTTGCTTAATGAATAAAACATAGCAACTTAAAATATTTTAAATTTTTAGTACAAAATATTTACATTGTACCAAACAAATGTGAATCAACCGCAATCAAACTTATCATAATTAAGCAAAAAGGCAAGCTACTCTTTTTCTATTTACGCCAAAAGAATATGATAAACTCTTTACAATTTCATTTATACTAGATTAAGCATATGTCATACAACCAAACATATTAAGTATCTAAATGCACTTATACTTTCCAATCTTGTTTAAAATCCAAAATAGCAACATTTTTTCAATTCAATTCAAAGCCATCAAAATTGAATTTTAATCAAAATATATACCTTTTCATCCTTTGCATGGCAGCATCATGCTACAACTTTCAGATTATCAACTTTAAGGTATTCTCCATCACATGATGCAATACGAAAGCCCAACAATATCACCAATCTTAGTTGGATATACAATAGAGAAGTTGTCTCCAAAGACCTTGTGGTAAGAAGAAATGTAAAACTTAGAAGGCGTTTGAGTAAGCTTATCAGCACCCCAAAACATCTTCTAAGATGTTTAAGAGTTTAGAAGTTAATAAAAAGTGTTTAGTAATTATTTTTAAAAAAGTGCTTATAAGATCCTAAAATAAGATGTTAGGAGCTTATAAGCTCTTTTAAAAAGAAGTAAGGAGACCTTAACTTATTTTTAAAATCTCAACAAGTTTCTTCATTTTTAACCATTTTAATTACAAAATTGTTATTATTAACATCTTATAAGCTCCAAAATCTTATTTTATCCGAACACTTTAACAACTTATTTTAAAAATAAGATCTAACATATTATAAGTTTCAAAAACATCTTATAAGATATTGAAGTTTATAAGATGTTTAAAATAAGCTTAGTCAAACACCCTCTTAGTCATCTTTGAGTAAGCAAATTGCTAAGCATCTAATTAATAAAAATGAAGTGTTGACCTTGGCATGAATATGAAGTACTGCCAATTTATGCAACTAACTTCTCAATAAGAGGTCTTTTTCATCTTCCTCATCTTTAGAATCATAAGGTGTAATATGAAATAATAAAATCATATTAAAGATTCAAATATATAAAGTAAATTTCTATAGAACTTAAAAAAGATGGGAATGACAATAGAAATTTGGACCTTCAAGCGAATCGCAACCACACAAAATTGCTTATGCACTCTTTGGCAGAATTGAATTGTAAAACTTCCCAATAATTCTACCACCATGGCTAAATGCAAATTTAGAAGCAACTGTGGTGATTGGAATACTTAAAACATCACGAGTCATCAAGGCCAGCTTCGGATATCTAGCACTATTTCCTCCACAGTAATCAAGAACATCTAGATCTGAAAATTATATTCTATCAATTAAAGTCTCATTTAAGTGTAGTTTCAATTGTGATTGCCTTCTAGTATCTACACTTTGACTTCTACAAAAATAAAATTCCTACAAAACATAAACACTTAAAACTTAGTTAAAATTAACAAAGTAAAGAAGATAATAAAAATACAAGAAAAGAATTTACTTATACCCATGACAACATCCATGTCATCATTGCACCTACTAGTTGTAGCAACTGAAGACTGTCCACATCTTGAAGGGGATACATGCAAGTACTCCTCAAACAATACCTATATTTGCTCTCTTAAATGGTTGAATTTCTCATATGATATAAAAGGATCAAGTTTTTTATAGCAAAACTAGACGAACTGCTTATAAAAAGGATTATGAATGGTAGCAAATGTCAGAATGGTACTATCAAACTCTCAATATTTATTGAATTTCAGTTTCATGTCTCTTGTCATTCTACTTATAGTAGGATTAGCACTTGCCATCTTCTCTTGTATAAGCATTTATGTCCGCCAAACATTATGAAAATAAAGGTTTGATGTAGGGTATATATGTTCGAAGAAAAGCTCATTCATATCATGGAAAGGTCTCAAGAACTTCATGATTTTTTCCACCCAATTCCACTCTTCAAGTGATTGACACTACTTATAATTTGTATCAACAAGTTTTAGTTGACAAAATTCAAGTGATTGCAAGATAGCACTATCCAACATCAAATAAGTCGAGTTCCAAATAGTAGGCATATATTATTTTAGTTTCTTTTTACTCTTATGACCCAATTGCTTGACACACTCAACAAATTTTAGAATTCTCATTTGTAATCCTCTTACTTACCTCACAACTATCTCAGATCTTTTCAATACATATGTCAATGGTTTTTAAACCAACTTGTACAATCAAATTCAAGACATGGGCACCACATCTCACATGTAAAAGTTCACCATTACACATTGAAAAATTCATCAAAGAAAGATAGCTTATCAGTAAATCAATCACACCTTCATTATACCTTGCATTGTACAAAGTCATTATAAAAACTTTCTTCTCTATCCTCCATTCTTGTATGAAATGCATTAATTTCTCACCAACATTTTGGTCATCATGTGGAGGTGAGAGATGCTGAAAAATAAGTGCTCTTTTGTGAAAGACCCAATCATTATCAACATAATGAGCAGTAATTGTCATGTAGCCATTCGATACAAGTGAAGTCCACAAATCAAAAGTCAAATAAATTCTATTAGAGATAGATTCCTTGAATTTTTTGAGTTTCTCCTTCTCCATTAGGTAAAACGTTAAAACATCTCCGCTTGTTGTATTTCATGAACTATGCACATCCTTGGATTCAAATAAGAAAAAACATCTCTCATGCCTTCATGCTCAACAAATTTAAAAGGATAATCATCGATTTGGTTACCTTTTCCCTATTTACAATTTGATCAAATGCTTCATTATGGGGCTCATAATCACATTCATCACAAAATGGACAAATATTCTTAATGTTGCATTTTAAATTACTAGTTCCACATTGATCACTAGTATAAATTTATCCATCTTTTTTGCACTTGGCCTTTTTTCCCATTCTTTGTAAATTCATTCAAATATTTTCCATATAGTGGAAGTGTGTTTCTTAGACCTCTTTGACCCAACTGAAGAACTAGTCTCTCTTAATGTGTAATCATTCTCCATCATTTACTTTTGGTGGACAGTTTGTAGATAACAACAAATCAAAAGTTCCTCAGTCTTAGTTAAATATTACAAAGATTATTAAAATATTCAAATCACTAATTGTTCACAATAATTTAAAAGTGTCTTGGTTCTTTCTAATTGAAACATAATTTCAATAATTCAAAAGTAAAATGATACAAGAAACAATATACTAAATATTTTGAAAGGAATTAGAGCTTTACCACTAGAACCAAAATGAGACAAATTTTTTCTAGCCCACATAGTATTTTAATCTCATTTTTAATTAAATATGGTACCCTAATCAAATCATAAAGTGCAGCTTCACAAATCAATGTAGAAAATTTTACAAATTTAATCATAAAAAATAAATAAATACAAATAATTAATTAAAAACAAATGTTAGCATATATAGGGAAGAAACCCATTATTGCCATTATTATGTTTATGTGGAGATAGAGCATCAATTGCCTATGGTTTTTTAAGCATGTATACCCACATTTGATTCAAAATGTATAAAATAATACTAATTTACCTTTCAATAGATTATTTTCCAAAAAAATAATGCGGCTTTGCAGCAACAATTCACCATGAGACGTAGAGATTTATTACCCTTAAAAAAGAAACAATTGTATTGAGAGTAAGTTGGGTTAGCAACAATAGTTTCATTGAGTAGTGGGCAACGAACAAAATGGGTTGGTCAAGACCTTTTCTATATTGGAGGCTGGAGAATGGGAGAAATAGGGAATGGAAGTACTAATAATTTTAGGGCTGAAATTGGGTTGAATCATTAGAAATCACTTTCAACCCATTTTAGACTCATTTATATTTTAAATCCAATTCAAGCCATTAAAGTCCAACCCATATTCAAAATAGTAAAACCCAACCTAAACCCAATCAAATTATTTTAAACCTAACCCAATCCAGCCCAAAACTAACTCAGTTAGGTTGAAACTATGGTCTTGAACCTAATTTGTCCCCCCAATCCATACTAATAATTTTGGGTCTTTAACCTGACCTCAAGAGTACATGTTAAGCTAGTTGATATTGCATTCAACTAAGGCCCTTCAACACTTAAGTTAGTTTATGGTTGAGGTAATCAAATAAAAAATCTAAAACTAAAATAAAAACTCAATTTAAGTGTGTAAGGATGGCATGACCTATTCCTATGCAATTTCCCATTATGTAGGTGGTGAAATGTTCTTTTTGGTATGGTTTCTAGTAGTAGTTTCTTGTTCATTCGATCTTGATGCAATCAATGACTTAGATTCAAGTCATGGATTAGATTGGATTGAGACACGAATAAAACAACAAGCATCTCCATCCTGTTTGGGCATTATCTTAGATTTTAAGGGCAAAATAGTCCATTTAGTGCAAACCATTAATTATCCTCATCAAACATGTATTCAAAAGATGAACAATACAAAAAATAAGAAATCAAAAACTTAAAACATAATTGATCCTCACAATGCTAAAGTTAATAAGTAAAACATAACTTGAGATTGTCTAAAATTGAAAGCTTATGCTAAGAAAATATAATCAAATTCATGAAAACTCATTCTTCTGTTCATGACGTGGATGCTAAGATGCATGTTGGGGCCCCTTAATTCCTTTAAAATCTAGAAGGTCAAAGTTTCCCACCTAAAACTTCATCCTAATGATTTTCACCACAACCTATTTCATTCATCTCCAATAGGTCCACATCCTTTTTGTATGATTAAAATTGTACAATAGAAAACAAGCCACTAATAGTGCTCTGTAATGCAAACCAAAATCTGTTAACAGCTCAAAAGCTATCTTTATGGCCTTGCGTGCTTATATTATTTCATTTTGAACTACTCATGAGTGTTTCCATGGTGCCAAAGCTCCATCTTACTAATCATTGAGATAGGTACATTGCGCCATAGGCTAAGGTACTATCTTTACACATTAAGCATCATGATTATGATCTAATGCATAATTGTATGTATAAAACTTATTTCACAATTGAAAACATCGAGTATATTTAGTGATGCATCCCTTCATCGACCTATAATGAACTCATTTGCTTGATGCAATTCAAATATTAATGTAAGTATGATCAAAATCCCCAAGGTAAATAATAGTTTTATACACAAAGAATGTATTATAACAATAGTCTTTAAGGGATTCAATATGGAAAGATTGAATTAATCTTAATGAAAAACTACTACACTTATAAATAAATAAGTTATTTTTCTAATAATTTCACCAACTAATTTTTTATTTCAAAGCAACTCTATGTTTCATTTGTGCAACTGCCATCAATTGAATAGGGCTCCACAAGAAGCAATTGGCTAATCATAAGGACTGCTCTAAGAGACTATGTGAAGTATCTGCTAACTACGTAGGTTGATCTTTTGAAAACACGATTCACAATATTTCTTGTGATGAGCTAGGATTGAAAGAAAAATGTTTACATTTTGAGGAAACATAACAAACATTTTGTAATGTAGACCCCCTATACTCTCAAACATGTAACATAGCCTCCAAAATGAATTTTTATCCATCCACAGTATATTTGCAAAGAGCACAACGTGCACTAGCTTAAAAGTATATTAGGGTTATAACACACAACATAACATGCAGTGCGCACTTTTATTGAAATAAACTGCACCATATAACAATATTTTCATTTTTTTATGTAGTTAAACACCAAAAATGCTAATAAATTTAAACTATTATAAACATAACAAACAAATATAAGTCAACTTTCTTACAACTCTAATGTCTAATCTTCACTATCTAATCTTCATCCCACTTGAGAGTAATGAGACTTAAGAGTTATGGCTGCAGTGGTGGTGATAGAAGTGAAACTTAAGAGTAATGAGAGAGTGTAGGACCAATAGCTTTTTGTTTCTTTGAGAATAGAACAAATCATACTTTATAAATTTACAATACTAAATCCTAATATTAGTGAATCCCAAAAGGCGAATGGCTTAGGCTTCAGGCTACAATCCAAAAGGTGCATTGAGATGCATTCTTTAGTGAAATCCATAGGGCATAGCTCTATGAGGCATAAGTGTTGCACCTCACTACCTATGCACTATTAGCACATGAGACACAATACTATTTATAATTATGTCCATAGATTCTGCACATAAGCTTGATCATTTTTTTCTACTATTTCTTGTAAGTATTTTAATTGGTCGGTACTTTTGCAATTATACCAGTATGTCTTTGATGACCTAGTATCCCAACTACAAAATCTATGACAATGCAAATAATCCTTCGGGATATGAATACATGAGATAATATGGAAATGCAACTCCAATAAGCTACGCTTATTCTCACAATAATTCATAAATGTATTATAATTTTATATCATTTAATACCAAAGTGAAAAGGTAAAATGCATATCATCCTCTCCATAATTTTAGCACATCTAAATATTGATGCATATGACTAGATATGATAATAACTATAATAAATATATATAATACCCATCTTAGTCATTTTACGCCAAACTTGGAGAACAATAGCTTTTTTAAAATAATATTGTTATTGAATTAAAGTTGTGAAAATACTGTGATCCTAGGGGGTTGACAATTTTAATGTAAGTTTCGCTTGCAAATTTATTTTTTAACATCTAATAGGAATAGTAGATTGTTGGATCACAACTTCTAACTTTATTGGTTGCAACTTCTAAACTAACTATTCCTTCCTCCCACCCCCCTTCATGTGTTGTGTTACTTTTCCCCCTTCCCCATCATGGGTTGTGTTGCTTGTGCATGTAATTGTGAAGCTTGCAAATTGCAACCTTAATAATTGTGAAGTTATAGCCTTCACAATTATGAAGGCTACCAATTCATGTGAAGGCTACAATTTTTTGCAACCTTTATAGGTGAATTGTAAGGACCAGCCTTCACAACACCCTTATATAAACAAGTAGAGAGAAAGGTAGGAAAGAGAGGAAAATAAGAGGAAAAAATGAGGGAAGAGAAAGGAAGCAAAAAAATTTAACTGCAGTAATTGTTTGATTATTTCAATTGGAGATATTTTATTAAGGTAATAATTTAAATTTTTGGTGCTAAAATAAAATTTTTACTTTATAAATATTTATATTTAATTTTGGTGTTTGTCATTTGTGCTGAACATGAAATCAAAAGGAGTTAAACAATCTAATTCAATATTATTTTCTACAAATATTAAAATTAATGTACTTGGTTTTTTGTCTTTTTTATTAGTATTTTTGTTCACTTATATGTATAGTGTTAATTAATTGTTATAGGATATGTATATGTCATTTAAAATTGTATTATCAATAATAAAATATTTAATTAGTTTAAATAAAATTAATTCAAAATAAGAAATATTGTTAAATAATTAAAGAAGTTTAATTTATTAATTAGTTCAAAATAATTAAATTAATTAATTAGAATAGTTATTAGCTAGTTTATTAATTTTTAAATAAAATATTATTTAAAAACTTCTTTCAGAATAAATGTTGATTTAGTAGTATTAAAAATACATAAAAAAGTATTAAAATATATTTCATTTGTATTAAAGTTGAAATTGTAGTTATGATGCCAACTATTCAAGAAGTGTTCAAAGTTGAAAATGACTACACTTTGCGCTTATTTCAATAGATATTATTACCGAGGCACACAAGATTGTTAATGACTATAATTTGCATTAAAGGGATGCTTGTACCATCATCAATCTTGCATAAAATTAGGCACGTGAAGTGTTAGTAAATAATTATATAATGCTAGCTAATCAAGAAGTGTTCAAAGTCCACAATAATTACACCACTTTGACACATGATCGATCACCATCTTTTCCAACTGTAAGTGCACAACCCAACACTCATACAACTAACTCTTTTTTTTTTTTTTTTTTTTTTTTTTTGTCTTCTATATTTCAACTCAAACGGGAGATGATCCCCTTTTTGAGCAAAGATACACATGGTTATTGAGAGAAAGAAATGATGAATATCAATCACTTTGGTATAGCGATCTAATAGAATTTTATTGTGGACTTCGGAGGGAATGGGCATAGAAAATTATTGAATCTAAGGAGTTACTAAGTGATCTTCAAAGACTTGGTGTAAGAATTCCAAAGTGTCAATCATTGTCAATGGCTTAATGCCAAGGGATGGAGAGGAGAATTATATGAGAGCTGTTGTAAGAATAAGGAAAGAAAACAATAGAATGATTATGCACCATTATAGGTATCACATGCTCCAACTAATTGAAGAACTTGCCTTTGCATGGGGTCAAAGACTCACATGTCGAAAAATTCATAATGTGGTTAACCATCTTGACTATAAGTTTCATTATCCAATGTTTGATGAAGAAGATTAATATCTTGTGTAACAATTTTATTGGTTCATAATTTCAAATTTTAAATTTTTATTTCAACAATTTAATCTCCATAAAGACTATAAATATTGGTTTCATGTAATAAGTAACAAAGAAGACTCATCAAAATTGCAAAGAAGGCACACAAAAATCAGTAACAAAGAAGACACAAAAATTACAAAGAAAGCTCACAAAATCATAAAAATCACAAATATTTTGCCTACAATTTTCTAAATGCATAACAAAATATGAAAAAAGCTAGAGGATTTGTTTTTTTAGGGCTTGTTGTGCATTCTGGGCTTTTTGCAGGCAACGTAATTGTTATCTCGCTTGTGCTTGAAGCCAATCCATTTTATTTTGAATTCAAGTGGTACAGTCTCTACCTATAATACATTCCTTCTGAGGAGCATGTTTATGGACTAGCTCAAAGTTAGGATTATCCCAGTAATCCTCCAACCACAATAGTTCAAATCTTCCTCTATAAGTTACAATGGAATATTCCACCTTATAATATTCCTTCATAAGTGATGCACAGTTGACCCCAAATGTTCGACATACTTGCATTGCATATGAACAAGGAATTCCTTATTTAGCCCATTTTTCATATAAGCACTCTTGTGTTTGAAGCATCACAAAATGAGTATGATTCCCACATGATATGTCCATTCGGGTAATAGCTAAAGCTGATTGTTGAGCATAATCAACCGTTTTGCATGAAGTGACTAATAGAGTGGTACTACCATTTTGTATAAATGTTAAAATATAATAAGCCCATAACTAATTGTTTTGCCTCATCTTATAGACATTAGTGATTTGATGAAGAAAATATTTCATGCAATGATCAAATGTTATTTGAATAATAGCTGTCATTAGTAGTCAACAAGCACCTTTAACACCCCATTTATACATTCAGACATGTTTATAGTCAAAATGCCACAACGTCATCCTCCATCATGAGATAATGTCTATTGGCTCTTATCTATCCTCTTTAAGTAGGAGTAAACATGTTCATTAATACTTTTTTATATCCTCCATCTTTTTGTCAAAACTTTGAATTTGAATTACCACGCTAACATTCCAATACATGTCCTTCAATTTAACATTCTTGAAATGTTTATTGAAGTTTGAACACACATGCCTCAAACAAAATTGATGTACTCCATAAGAGAGCGTGAAATCAAGTATGCTCTCCACAACAACCAAAATATCATGATAACGAGTAGAAAGTAAACAATAGCTATTGTCTCTTCTGATAATGTGTTTTGCTAATATCTAAAGTAACTATCTCCAAGACGTCAAAGTTTCCTCATCTACTATGGCTAAATCTATTGGTATAATATTTTGATTTGCATCCACGGTTACTGTAACAAATATTTTATATTTATGCTTTGTATATAGATGAGTTCCATTCACACTAATAAGTTTGTGGCAATGTTAGAACCCTTCTATACATGGTCAAAGTGCCTAAAAGACATATGTTAACATCTTTTACCCCAATATGCCTATCTCAAGATGATCCCATTCAATAATTGTTCTTGGATTCCACTTCAGGAGAACTCCAAAATATTTGGGTAATTTTCATAGTGAACTCTCCCAAGTCCCATGAAGTTTTTCCCTTGCACATTTTATGTTATTCGATGTCTTAGCATAAGATATTTTATAGCCATACTTAGTTTTTACCATTATTTGCATATTTGCAATTCCATAGCCTGGATTAACTAAAACAATGTCCAATAGGTTCAAAGCAATCATATTTCTGCTTAAATTCTGATGACCCAATGACACTTCATCCATAAGCCATGTATGAGAGCCTCGATACCTAGTAATTCTCTACAGTCCATTTTTCTCTTTAAATATTCCTCTTAAACTTCATGGACAAGAAGATTGTTCTTTGTTATTGTGTCTACACACCACTTTCCATGATTTTAGTGTGCTTTCAAGAATGAGATATTTGCATCTTACCACTCATGGAATAATCTTTCACATAAGTGATGAGTGTTGTAATTGGAATTAAATCAATTAGGATTTGTGACTACTTACATGTTTAAGAAGTGATTAAAACTTATGGAGTGATGCTAATTTTGTTGGAATTTATAAGTGTTGTGTAAATATGAAGAGAGAAATGAAAGGATAAAAGATTATATACGTGGGGGAATCCCACATTGCTTGTGAGACAAAGTATGGAGGAATAAGTGAGAGTATAAAAGACTCTTTACCTGATATAAGACCACTTATCCCACATTAGAAGTTTTCCTAATGAGAATGTGCTTTATTTGCAATTCAAGTATTTATGCTTAGTAAAGTATTAATCGAGGGACTCATGAGGGTGTGCCCACATAAGTGCACCGCTGCTGTCCCTCGTTCGTCCCCACTCAGCCTGGTCGGGACAATTGGCATTTGGGCAAATTATCTCGAGTTCAAATTTAAATTTCAAAATTCAAAAGGTCAAAAGGCTTCTGAACCATTTATGTAGTTACAAAAACTGCTAGAAATAGTTCTGGAGTTACTAGTTCATTGTATTTAGTCCAAAATGAATCTGGACATGTTTATGCATTTGTTCTAGAATAAACTTGGACAACCTTTTGGCTCCTCCCTTTTGCCTATATAAACTTTCTATTATAGATAGAAAGATACAAAACCAAGAAAATCTCTTTTTTCCCTTAGATATTTGTCTTTCACATACTATAGTATTGCTTGTCAATTTTTTAGCAATTGAGTGGTGGTCGAGGTAAAGCTTTCTGCAGTGCACTAAAAGTCTTCTAAACTATCTTATCTTGTAGGAATTTTTTCTATACCCTTTGCATTAGTAGGAGCGATAATTTCTTCAAAGTAAATCATTTTCTGGTAATTTAGTCTAAGTTTTGTTATGATATAGAACTTTAAGATAAGTTCACCATTTATTATATTGATTTTTGTATTTTAATTGTTATTCCAAATTGGTCATTTGCTATTAGTTTATGCTATTTTAAACTGGATTGCAATTGAATAATTGGAATATCTGTACTGCTATTTGCTATTTTCTGATATATTTATAATATTGGTTTTACAAACACTGCCCTATGATTATAAATCGATTTATAGTTTCATTATAATCTATATTTTCACAATAATAAGATGCTCCTTACTCTTGTATACCATTCCCTCATTGAACACTTATTTACTTAAGTCGTAAAACTTAGTCCAACCACAGGTTAGAATATCAATAGAATTTGCTTGTATAAATATATATATTTATCATCTATTATAGAGAATAATGGATAAATGGGGTAGAGGCTTTGTTGTGTAGCTGTGGATGTCATTCTTCTCGTCCCATGTGGTTGTTGTTGGAAAGATGTTCCCTCGCCAAGTGAAGGTAGTAACTTTTCCATTGTCTGAACATCTACCTCATCATCAACATCACTACTATTAAAATCATCACTATCATTTTCAATTGGTTCTAAATCGCTCAACTCTTGATCATGAAAATTGTCTACTTGTGGCTTATGTTCAACATCATGAATGGAATATGTTGGGTAATCTTGCTCTCTTCTAAAACTTGATGAGAGGTAGAAGGGCCTTCACTAAATCATAGATCAAATCATTTTATCGAGATGAGTGTTCTATATCGATAAAATATTCATTTTAAAGCCATCTCTATATTAACATCGTGGTAGAAAGAGTACCATGCTGCGTCCCAACATTTGAAAATCCCTGTGTAACCATAGGAACATTTATTTATGATTGAATTAGATTTTATTGATCCCATCCAAAGTTTTTGTAAGAGAAAGGATGACCTTCGGGTTGTATTAAAAGTCCAATCTAAGACCATCTTTCAAAAATATTCTGGATACCAATATGGCATATTGCTTCTGTCTCAATATATAATTCCACACTATCAAGTTGGGACCGTGGACTAAGCAACATAGATAAACCATTATCATTTTGTATTTAGACAAGTGTGGATATCCCGTACTGTTTATCCAAATAGAATTTTGCTTGAATTTTTAGTTGATAGTTGCTGCTATCAATGGTCATCACTCCATACATTTCGTAGCACAAATTAGAATATGTTAGTCTATGAGATACTTTAATGATGCTACATGTAAGACAATTATAATTCACTGAGCGAGAATCTCCAATAAATTTTTTGCCAAAGTATATTAAAACAACAATGGTACTCGAACTCGATATACCTTCAATAAATATACACATAATTTATATTAATTAATTATTCTAATTAATAACTATCATGAAATTTAATAAAATATTAATATTCACATTTTTCACATTGTTCAATACTTCGACAATGCAAAAATTGATTAACAATATACATAACAATGAACAAAAATATTAATAAAGTAGAAAAAAGAAAAAAAATCAATGCAAAAAAATCATACACTAACCTAAATATTTGTGAAAAATAAAATTGAATCAAATTGTTTAACTTCTTTCAAATTCGTGTTCTACACAAATTACAAACACACACACAAAAAAGTAAATAATACATTTACTAAACTATAACATTTTAATTAACACTAGAAATTTAAATTTTTACCTTAATAAAATTTCTCCAATTGAAATAACTAAACAATTACTACAAGTAGATTTTTTTTCCTCTTTTTCCCTCCTATTTTCTTCCTATCCTTCTTTTTCCCCATTTCTCTATACTCCGTACTTGTAAGAAGTGTTGGTCAACAGTCGACCAGCACTCCTTAACAATTTATTCACATGAACGCTGCAAAATTGTAGCCTTCACGTGAATAAATTATTGTCTTCACTTGTCAAAGATACAATTTTGGTAGCCAAGTTTTGTGTTGGCTGCCAAAATTATAGCCTTCACCAACATTGCAACTTTCAACATTACTAATAGCATTCAAAAGTTGCACTTCCAATTGTGATGGTTGAAATTTGCAGACCGGTAGAATTCAAAAGTTGCACTTACCAAACGCGACCTTCAATAGTCAATTGTACACTTCCACTGCAGGTGTCAAAGTTTAACAAAAAATTGGAAGTTACGTTTACCTAGCACATCTTACATTAAAATTATAAACCCCTTCCAACCACGATATTTCTGTAACTTTTTTTTTACAATTTGTTTTTTAAGAAGCAAGAACAATGGTGTGCTTAGTGTGACTGAAAATAAAACATAAAATTTTATCACATTATTGGATAGAGGCCATGGTACTCTAAAAAATATATAATAAGAAAAAATAATATTTTTTTAGCATTTTTCACAATAAAACTAAGCTAGCTGTGTAAAATCAAGGCCATATGGACTACTCCAAAACATAGTTAGTTTCCATGTTAATTTTAGTACAAAGATGGAATTAAATTAAGTTTGCAATATTGGACATAAAATGAAGAAAACCAACTAATGCACTCTTTTTTTGGCCAAAAGCTAGCATCATTGATTCATATTTCGGAGTTTAGATTTTTAATATGCAAACATATAGAAGAAAACAAATCTAAAGACCATCATTATTGATCTATATATCTAAAGTGAAAATTTTAAGATGCAAATATGTAGAACAAAACAAAGATAACAAACATCATTATTGATTTTTAAGACGCAAACATGTAGAAGAAAGCAAAGCCCAAAACCATCATTATTGATCTATATATCCAGAGCGCTACCTATTTTTCTTGCAGTGCTAGTTGAGCCCTCAAATTCTCTATTTCTTTGATCAATTCCCCTCATTTTTGAACTATGCTATTATATCTGTTACAACTTGAATTGTTGCAAACATAATTGCAACTCACTACTTTTGAAAATCTAAGCCTAGGACTATCCAAGCCATTGTATAGAACCTACAAAATAGCAACTCAAGACTCCCCAACCTATCACCACTACGTGGAGATGATAGTTTCACCTCTTTGTTTCACAACAGGGAAAACATGATTAAAATCCAACCAATCATTTTTGAATTCCTGCTTAATATTTCGCTATAGGAAGTCTCATCATTTTCATGTCCATCTTGAGTTGCTATGAACCTTTCTTCAATAATAGGCAATTCTGTCAATACATTCTTGACAATAAACGCAAAGCCCTTATGAATTTTGGTAAAAGAAATTATTCAACAAATCCTGAATATACGGTCTTTTGTAGAAATTTTTTACAAGACTCGTACCAACCATATGCTTAAAAGACTTCAAAAATTATTCTTGTCACTTGACTTTTAGAAACTTGACTGAAATTGTTTGTTTCTTTTCTTAATCAGAGGTTCTAATATTCCAATCAAGTGATGGATTAATAGTATCCCATGTGCCAACTCTAATGCAATGATTCCATGTAACACCCCTAAAATTTGATATTTTGGGAAATAAGGATTTAGAACTCAAAATATTGGTCGATCAATTTGTAAGCCTCAAAAAATAAATAAAAAGAACTTGATTGTAAGAATTTTAGAACTTTTGGGGTTGATTTGAAATTTGAGAAAACTAATCTTATTATGAGTCAAAATAGGATTATTTTGGATCAAATAGGTGAAATTAAGGAACTAACTTAGTTTAGGAGCTGAATTGAAGAGGCTTAAAACCTTGGAAGACTTAATTGTAAGCTGGAAGAAAGATTTGGGGGTCAGATTATATTTTTTGGAAGTGGGATTATATATAGCATTTTGCCCCCTTTGCTTCATCACTTCTTCTTTTCCCCTATCGAGCACCCATATTCTCTCCAATACTGATGACTTTTTGCGACACTCCAAAATGAAAAACCAAACTGGCCATTAGCTTTATCTCCTCACCATCGACCCAGTAACACCACATGCACAGCGAATCGAGTGGTGAATCATTGAAAAACTTGGCTTCAAGGTTAATTGTGGTAGAGGTGGCAGGCTACTTTTTTTTTATGGCTTCTGTGGATGGACCAAGGGTGTTCTATGATGGGTTTAACTTAAGAGAGTGGTAAGTAAGGTTAGTTTTAGGTTCCAACCATTGGCAGCTGTAGAGAGACAATATCATCTCCTCAGTGCGATGATCGCACTTGTGTACTTGGCTTGTGATTCTGGAGCTCCAGTAATCGAATCTTGAGTTAAAGTTAGGCATAGGATTATGAACATATACATGTATATTGCACCAATTCACTTGTAAATCTTGTAATATGCTAGGAATGAGGAATTTGCGTATGATTAATATGTATATGCCCATGCATGGATTATAGTGTAGCTTAGTGGGCCTAGATTTGTGTTGTTATAAGATAAATTTGGGATAATTGAGTTAATTGGAAACAAAAACCCCAATTTTGTAGATTTTGTGGATTTAAGCATATGTACTGAAATTAGATCAAATAGAGATGATTAGAATATTGCTCCTAACTAGGGCTAATGTTATGAGGTGAAATATGTAATTTAAGACCCAATTGTACTTCCTTGTCGGAACTAGTATGAAACCCCCCCTGACCGTGCCTTTTATAATAGCTTAGTTAGCATATTTTAGGACATTAGTAATGATTGAACCTCAATTATCATGTTCATTGATAGATTAGTGATTGTAGACTACTAATGATGAAAGTGTAATTATTTAGAACTATGAGAGTTGAATGGGGATTTTGACTGTGAATGTACTATTTTGATTAAGTGGTGAAGAAATAGGTACTGCTGACCAGTGTATTGCTGACTGTGGTTGCACCTTCTAAGACTACGGAGGTGAGGATCTACCATTCTGGCCTTGATTCTATCTGTTCTTGTGGAATGATCCTATGAGTGATTGTATACTGTATTTGCTCTTGTTTATTGGAATTGTGATTGCTTGTGATCTTGATTGTTATCTATTAATTAACGTGTATACCCCTGTGAGCAGTGGTGTATCCAAGAATTTAGGTAAGTGGGGTCAAAATACTAATAAAAAATAAATTCTAAATAATTAATATTTAATAAAAATAAAATTTAAACATATTAATCCAATTGTCCTCAACGGGTTTTCATGTTTTAAAACATCATCATAATATCATCAACTGAAATGCTAGTAAATATATCTATTTCTTTATAAGTTATCAAATAATCATTAAGAAAGTCATCATCCAATCGATTTTACAAATTAGTCTTGATAAATTTCATCACCGAGAAAACTCTCTCTACACTTGCAGTGGCGACCGACAAAAGCAATGAAACTTTCACAAGTTGGTACACATAATGATACACCAAATGCTTCTTTGTCTCAACTAACTTTTTGGATAGATCACGAATTCCATTCACATCAGAAAATCTTATATCCTTAGAACTCACATCAATTATATAATTCACAAGTTGACAATGAAGCTCAACTAAATCATATTCTTTAAAATCATTAGGATATAATGCAGCTAATCTTGTGATCTTTTTTATATCAAAACTTGCAAATGACTGAGATGGAGACAAACAAGTCATACTATGAAGTAAGTTAGATGTTACCTCATTAAATTGATTATTTAATTCATGAAGTTGCTAATCAATAACTTTATAAAATACTTCAACATGATAATGATGTAAAACTGTATACCCAGAAACTCTTCACTTTGATCTTCAAGAAAGATATAGAAATCATCAAATATAGGTATCTTAGTATCATGTTTGATGCAAAATTCAGACACTTCACCAATAAGTGATCTCATCCACTATCTCTTAGCCTTTGCAACCATTTGTGATACTAAGAATATTCTCAATATTGCAACCATTGTCTATGATGACCTTAGCTATTTCAATAGCACATGTACGTATAATCTCTTTTTGTATTGTTGGAGTGAGTTGATTATTTTTTGTGCTTTTCTCAATATTGCAACAATATCATTTTCACAATTTTCTGTGTAGTATTTCAAAAGTTCAAAAAAGTTACCTTTATTTGATGATGATGCACTTTCATCATGACCTTGAAATGCCATTTTTTGACCCAAAAGAAATCTCACAGCTTTAATTGATGTAGTTAAACGTATCCAATACTCCAACTTAGCTTGGTTTGATTGCTTATCCAAAGCTTCTTGTATGGATTGGCTTTATTGCATCAAATCTTCACACTTTTCCTTTGATTTGTGATGATCACTATTAGGCCCACCGATATAAGTAGAAAATCTTTCCTTCTTATTCCAAGCCCAAAATCCTTTAGTTGAAAATGCATCTCCCCCTTGTTGATGTACATATTCATCCTTAAATAAATAACAAAGAAGGCAAAAGGCTACATTTGGTGATAAACTATATTCCAACCAATCAGGATAAATATCAAACCACTTATGATTAAATCAATGTATTCCACTAGACATTTCAATTTGTGAAAAATTGTGATTTTGTGGTTGACAAAGACCTTTTTGAATATATGATCATCTTATAGTATCACAATCATTCAGGTGATATTTCAAAATTGGTAATCGTTTTGCGAGATCGACATTTAAAGAGTCTAAATCAACTCATTGACTTTGTTTTTCAAGTAATTGTGATATCAAATTATTGTTGCAAGGCAGATCTTCCAATTGATTGACATTTTCTTGACAGAGAAGCAAATTTTGTGAAGATGAATTAGAGCCTGCAAACTTTGAAATTCGGGTGAAATACTTATCTATTGACATGTGAACATTGTAAAATAAATTTAAGTACCATTAACTTAGTATTTCTTTCATAATGCATAATTCATAAATATTCACAATTTCTAGATTCTAACCATAAACCCTAGATTTTTTATCTAATGTAATAATCATCAATTACATAACAATTAATAACAAGTTAACAATTAAAATATGCATACATAGAAAGTTAATAAATTAACATTATCAATTTATCCTAAATTTTAATTGATTAAACTCTAACTTTTTTTACCATTAAAAAAAATCCTAACTTTTTTTTTATCTAATCCAATAATCATCATTTACATAGCGACTAATAACAAGTTAATAATTAAAATATGCACATACAAAAATGTAAACAAATTAACAATTAAAAAAAATCTTAACTTTTCTAATACAAAAATCAAGAAATAAACAAGTGAAAAGAAAATACCTTACATTATTTTGGCCTTTGATATTTTTTTTAAATTCCAAAGGGTGGATAATATAAAAAAAAAAATTGGAATATTGGTAGAGGAGACTAGGGGACAGCTTCATAGGGCATTGTTTTGCTGTTTTCTAGGTGGGGATAGAGAGACTGGACAGAAAGAGTTGAAGTGGCTAAGTGTGGGGACCAAGTGTAAAGTTAATATTTGACGCATTTTTATTATTGTTTTTCAATTTCAAGGGGCCAAATAACGTCATTTTGGCCCCAATTTTTATTTAACTGCGCAATTGATAAAATAGAGGGATAGGTGTGATAATGGGGACTCAAACCAGAGACCTCCGAGCGCAATGATCTCACATCCCAGTCGACGGCCATCTGTGCTGTGGTTATTTTCATATTAAGTGGGGTCAAAATACTATATGTCCATCATTTTTATATAAATATATATATAGCAAATGTGATCAACTAACCGCACAGCTTTGGTTGTAAATCCGTCACTGCCTGTGACAGTTGTTTCTTGATTGTGCTCTATTAAGAATTCGTTCTTGTTTATTATGGCACCTAGAAACCCAATTGTTACCCATTTTGTACTTGTTCCTAATCGATAATTGATATTGTCCGATTATCCAGTATCATTTTGTATCATTACCTATTGCCTTGTTGGCATACTTATTCTATCTGAAATCAGCGATATGCTAGGGATTTTTCCCTCGGTATCTGTGATGTGCTAGAAATTGCCCCATGAGCATCTGTATATCTGTTGCTAACTTGTTACATGTATGGAGATGGAATGGCCAAGGGCCAAATTGAGCAAAATGTTTAGATATGGGACATGCCTTGTAGTTTACTTGGGTGTCAATGATATACTAAGAATTTTCCCCTAGGTATCAATAGTACACTAAGGATTTCCCCTTGGGTATTGATGATGCGCTAGGGATTTCCCCTTGGGCATCATAGTGCGCTATACAGATTGTATGGGCACATAACATGTACTAAGCTATCACACTTTGGTAAAAGTAATTAATTGATTGGAATAAGGTGAATTGATATGCATGTCTCATCTCGATCTGTTGAAATGCATATGTTATTCAGGTTTGCTAGTTCATACTTGTATCTTAATTGATTATGGTCTGTTCTTAGAGCAATAAGGCATGAGAGGTTGCTATTGCTAAACTTGTTCTTATTTGAATTGTACTTGTTCGTGTATTAATAATTGGTCTAAAATTTGTTGAGATGTTTTTTCCTTGATAGGTTCCTTTTACCTATTGTTTACGTTATCCCTCATTAAGTCCTTTAAACTTACCCTCCTATATGTTCTTTTATTTCTCAATCAAAGTTAAGTGAAGGATAAGAGGTTTTGACTTGGGATGAAAAAAATACCTTTAGTAATAGAACAAGTGCTCATATGTATAAATGGGTTCACTAGAATGCTAAATTTGAATTTAGAGACGTTGTGATATATGAAGGTTGATTTTGACGACTTGAGGTCTGTACATGTTATGTTAGATATTAAGAAATTGAACCATGGTATGTATTTAATGTTTTGTCTAGACAGTTAAGTTTGAAATTGCTATTGCTTCTAATAAGTCGAGTTTGAAATTTTATAGGGCTATTGCTTTTTTTTTTTCTTTTTTTGGGGTTCAGAATTAAGTTTAAATTGGACTAATATCTTAGCTTAGAGTTTATCATAAGTCAGGTGTCACATTTCAATAGGCCAAATGTCACCATATTGGTAAATCCTAAATATTACTCTAGCACCTCGTGCAGTAGCTAGTATAGAGTTCTAGAAAGATCATGTTGTAAAGAGAACGAATCATATTTGCATGTCGAGGGAAACCTCTAATCTACTAACTTCACTAACTTGTGGAGTCTATCAGGATATTATTTGCATTAATATTTTATTCTAGAATTTCTTTATGTGAAGATACAATCTAGTATCCAGGATATTATTTTCTTTAGGCATCACTGCGATGCATACTTTAGATAGTCTAAATAGGAAAGAATAAGATCCATCAATAGTAAAGAACTAGTCGAAATGAAGGGCATCACCACCTAAAAGCTGCTTTTCTCTGTGAAGATGCTATGCAGCTAACGAATACATTTAACAATTAATAACTTACACATTCATTCGCAATGAACAAGTGTATGATGAGCATTGAAGCATAACAAAGGGGATTCATATTTTTACAAATGGTACATTTTCAATTATAGAAAAAAACTAGACAAGAAAAATCTTTTCAACATAAAAAATAACAAAAACTTTCATTACGTGAAACAGAAGTTTTGAAAAATTGGTAATGAGTTTTTATCTCTCAAATCTCTAGCTGAGCTCGACAAAGGATCATGATATCTCGGTCTAATTGATTGCGATAAATCAAATTGGATCTTGCCCCAAGTATGATTCTTTCTCTTTACCACAAGTGAAGTATGGAAAACTAATTTTTAACATTCATAATGAAACAATTTACCTTGCACTACAAAACATTATTTGTATGTATATACAAAGTATTAGAGTATAATCACAAAATTAATAGAACTTTATCCCATCTTTGAATCTAAATGATGTCTTGGAGTTATTTGGCAATACCTACAAAAATCACAATTAAGGGAATACTTTTTTGTATGACTTTCATGACAACCTATTTGGGTAACTCCAATGGGTCCATATCATTTATGTATGAATAAAATTGTACAATGTCACACAAGAGAACGTTGTCATGGTTTAGACTTTGATAGGGAAATATGCAATGTCACTTAATGCAACCCACGGCCTATTATTAGTTCAAAAGCCATCTCTATGACAATGTATGCCCTACAATATTTTATTTTGAGCTACTCACAATCGTTCTGTAGTACCAAAGCTCTATCTTCAGTCATTGAGATGATACCTTGTATCATAGTATGAAATCACAAAACATTCAAAGTTCATATAGCTATAGTGAGGTAATAATTGCTTTAACAAAATAACTAAAAAAAAAAAAGAGGTGGTTCATTAGATACATGGTTAAGGTACTATCTTTGTACTACCAAGCATCATGATTACAATCTAATTCATACTTGTTGGTGCATTCACACCATGCATTTTGTCTATATCACCTTGCAACACCCTATTACCTGATGCCGAACCTTTTCATATAACACATGCATATGTAAAATTCATCTCGCGATAGTAACCATTGTACATTTAATGATATATCACCCTTAATCAATCTATAATGAGCTTTTTTATATGGTACAAATACGAATATTGATGTAAAAGTTGTCAAGATGTCCAAAACAACCCTGCCAATAGCATGACACATAAAAAATGCATTAACACAATCGTCTTTAAGGGATTCAATATGGAAATATTAAATTAATCCTAATGAAAAAATTACTAGGCTTATAAAGCAATAAGTTGTTAACTAATTATGTCACCAATTAGACCTATACTTCTAAGCAATTCCTTATCACATTTATTCAAACATCATTGATTGGTTGGGACTCCATAAGAAATAGTTGGCTAACCTTAAAGACTACTTTAAGAGATTGTTTGAAGTATTTGCTAACTATGTAGCATGATCTTTCAAAATTGGGTTCAAAATATTTCTTGTGCTAAGCTAGGAATGATAGAAAAATTTACATTTTGAGAAACTTAACAAACTTTTTGTCATGCAAACTCCACATACTATCTAGTAAATTACATAACCTACAAAATGAATTTTATCTCTCCACAATATAGTTGTTAAGAGCACAAACCACACTATAGTGCAAAGGTCTCTTGGATTATAAAACATAGTGCAACGTGATTCATAAATTTTATTGAAATAACTTGCCACATATGAAGATACTTTCATATTTTTATAATATATTTATATGCCAAGAATACCAATAAATTTAAATAATTATAACAATATAGATAAATATTATAAACACATCAATAATGAAATATTAAATAATAATAAAATATAATATAAATTATTCAATAAATAAATATAAGTTGAAGTTTTATAACAACTCTAATGTCTGATAATCACCATTAGAATCTTTATCTCCACTTGAGAGTAACGACACTTGAGAGTTGTTGTGGCCATGATAGCTGTGGAAGTGACATATGAGGGTGTAGGTCTATCAACTATTTATTTTTTGTGAATAGAACAAACCATATTTTCTAAATTTGTAACACTAAATTCTAATATTAGTAAAGCATAAAAAATGCATGACTTTGACTTCAAGCTATAGTTCAAAAAGTACAGTGAGGTGCATTTTCTTTTTAGTGAAATCCACTGTGTGTAATACTTCGAGATGCAAGGGTTGTGACTCGTTATGCTATGCACTATTAGTACTTGACATGCGTATTATTTACCACAAATTTTGCAAACAAGCTTGATCATTTTGTTCCATTGTTTCTTGCAAGTGCTTGTATTGGTCAAGTACTTTTGTAATCACACTCTATCTCATAATAAGTCTTAGATGACCTGTCTCCCAACCATGGATTAAAAAATTGGATCGGATCGGGCCGGCCGATGAACTGGTCCGATTTTTTGAAAAAATTAAAAAAATGCTCATTTTTTCAAAAACCACCTAGATCGGATGGTTCAACCACTGAACCAATGAACTCAGAGCGATTTACTAGAATTGGGGCAATTTTTTAATTTTTTTTAATTCTTTTGCCTAGGTACTAAATTTAAAGCCTAAGGTATATGTATAAAAGTCAAAAATGCCTCAATTATTAGTCAAAGAAGTCAAATCTTTCATTAATTCATTCCCAAATCCAATTTTTCCTATTCTTCTCTTCCCTTCTCTTCTGCCTTCACTGGAACGACCAACAGAAACCAAAGACGGTCACTAGACTCACCATGATAGTTGCACGATTTGGTGAAAGCAACACGTATACATTCACTTTGGCCATCTTTCCCAAGTCCCAACTGGTGAAAGTTAATATTTCTTCAATTTTTCTATAAGAAAATTATTGTTTAATTTTTGACTTTTTTTGTCATTCTTTCTTGAATAAATATTTATTCCTATAAATTTTGAGATGGGTAACTGTCAATATGGGATTATAGGGCTCTTGATTCAAAAGATAAGCATATTTGAGAAGAGTTCTAATATATGCATGCCATGTGTTTGACAATATGTAAAAAAGGATTGGTGCTATAGGGAAATTGTATGCTTGCTGATTAATTGAACTTAGTTGAGTTTGAATTCAGTTTTCTTACTAATCTTCTTACTAGATTTCATATGAACTGATCTTTTTTTATAAATGCTTGAAGTTGAACTTGAATATGATCGTATATTGTTTTATACTTTTAATAGGATCATGGATTATAGTTTTGGGCAAGATTCTACTATTGCTTCGAAAAATTCAGTTTCTTCAATCCGTGGAAAAAATGGCATTGCTTGCAACTTTGTTTCACTACAAGTTGCTAATGATGGTTCAAAACGTTTTAGTTGCTCTTATAGTGGATTGGTAACTAAAGGAGGTAGCATACATAGAATGAAACAACATCTTGCTGGAGAGATGGGCGACATTAGACCTTGTAAATCAGTTCCACCAAATGTTAGATATTAAATGGAAGAATCACTTAAAGGTGTTGAAAAGAAAAAATAAGCCCAAGAAAAGTTTGAGATTGAAAATCCATATGATTTTTATACATGAAAAAATGAAGGAGATGTGCCCCCTAAATTTGTTGACCTTGATCAAACAAAGAGAGTAGATGAAAAACACTTCAAGGTGGAGCTCCATTTATGCAAAAATCAAAGGGTAAAGAAGTTGCAATAATTCCTAATACTTTTGCTCCAAGCACAACTCCAAGCTCCCAACCAACCTTGAAAAGTGTATTGGCATCGAAGGAGTCTATACATAGAACTCACATAACTATAGCTAATTTTTTTTATGACACTTGCATTCCAATAAATGTTGCAAATTTCATCTATTTTCAGACTATGTTTGATGCAACAATTGCAATTCGACTGGGATTCAAGGTTCCATCCTACTATGATCTTTGCATTCCACTATTACGAGATGGAAAGAAAGAGGTTTAATTGTTTGTTGATAGTCTTAGAAATTTTAGGAAGAAACTGGTTGCACCATCATAGGTGATGGTTGGTCTGATGGTGGACATAGATCAATAATCAAATTTCTTGTTTACTACCCACATGGAACTGTGTTTTTGAAATCTGTTGATGCATCTGATGCTATCAAGGATTCACAAATGCTATTTAGCTTGTTTTGAAAAGTTATTGAATAGGTTAGTGTGAAAAATGTTGTTCACATGGCAACTAACAATGGATCTTACTATATAGTTATAGGAAGATTGATTAGTGATGAGTACCCTAGTATAAATTTGTCTCCTTGTGCAGCTTATTGTTTGAACTTATTGATGAGAGATGTAGCTGAAAGAGACGATGTGTCTGAGCTAGCCAAAAAAGCCTCAAAGATATCAAAGTTTGTGTACAATCACACTTTTTGGTTGAGTTGGTTGAGAAAAGGCTTAACTGGACAGAGATTGTGCTTCCAGGTTAAATGAGGTTTGCAACTACTTTTCTTACTTTGCCAAATATAAGTCAACACATGCATGATTTAAATGCTTTGGTGACTTGCAAACAATTCAATGATTCAAGACTTTTTAGGGAAAAGAAAGCAAAGAAAATAGTTGCAATAATTTTAGATCAACAATTTTGGAATGATTGTAATGTTATTGTGAAGATTGTAGAGCCTATGATGTATCTTTTGTGTATTGGTGATGGGAATAGAAAATCCTCTGTGGGATATGTTTATGAGGGCATGCTTTGTGTTAGAAAAGAAATCAAATCTATTTTTTGGAATAGAAAAAAGTTGTATGGTGAATGCACAAAGCTTGTGAATCTGAGATGGGATAAGCATTTGAAGAAGAGTATCCATGCTACTGCATATTGGTTAAATCTTATTTTTCAGTATGATCAATCATCCTTTTGTCAAAAGCCTGAAATCATGAATGGAGTGTATGATATGATTGAAACCAAAGGCACGGGAAAAAAAAATAAAAACATTGAGTAAATAAGGTTGTTTTGAGATCATTTAGAGAGCTTTAGACGAGAACTTGCCATTAACTCATGCAACACTACTCAACTTGATATGTTTTTGTTTTTCAATTCATATCTAATTATATAATTTTTTTTTACTAAAAGTCTTATAAACATATTTTTTCTTCTTTCTTTGATTGTCAAGATGAATGGTGGAGATTGTTTGGAGTGCACCAAATTTGCAAAACTTGGCAATTAGAATTCTTGGACAAACAAGTAGCTCTTTTGGATGTGAACAGAATTGGAGCATTTTTGAGTGGATACATTCTAAAAAAAGGAATTGACTTGAACATCAAAAATTGAATGATCTTGTATATGTTTACTACAACATGAGGCTTAAGCAAAAGTAAGCGACTTATTTGAATATATACATAAGTATTATCATTTTAGAATGCACTTGAATTTATTTTTTATGTGTATATCTTTAGAATTGCATCAAAGGAAAAGGATTATGACCCAATTGACTATGAAAGTATAGACAAAACTAACTTTTGGGTTGTGGAGAAAGAAGAAGAGCCTTTTCTTAGTTGTGAAGAATTGGAAAAAGAACTTTATGAGGATTTAGAAACTCCAAGACTCAATCGGCAACAACTACGTCCTCTAGACGGTGAGTTTGAAACAAGCTATATAGTATGCATGTTATATTTTTTATAGTTTGAATGTAATTTTACTAAGTTAGTGGAGTAGATTTTTATAACTTTTTACTTTTATTTTTGTGTAGTTGATGAAGAAGAGAAACTACCAAGTGGTGTTTCTAAAGAAGATTTGGATTTAACTTCTTTGAGAGCATGATATTTGGTGGGACAAAATTACATGATGTTGATGTTGGTCTTGGTACTTGTGTTGGAACTAGCAATGAAGTTCATGAAATTCTTGATGATGATGGAGAAGACGATGAGGAGTGGCTTCGATATCGTTAAATGATTTATGTGTTTAAACTTTAAACTTAATATATTTAAAAATTTGGATTGTGATTTGTGATGTTAGAGAATATTATTTAAACTCTTTATGTTTTGTATTTGGACATTTTATTAATTTTTAAGTAATATATAAAATAAATATATATTGCATAATTATAACGCCATGGTTCAATTATGGTCCAACCAACGGTTGAACTGGTAAATCATGAATTGGCAAATTTTTTGATTCAACGAACGGTCTGATTTTTCGAACATTGCTTCCAACTATGGTATACATGTTAAAGCAAACACATGAAAACAATCCTTCAGAGCATAAATGCTGAAGTTATATTAAAATACAAACTCTAAATATTTCAACCATGCTTTTTCTCACAATATTTCATAAAAAGTTTTGAAATTTTAAATAATAAAATAAAAAATTAAATTTAGCATGAAGTAGAATTAAATGTAGTAAGGGTTTTTCAACCCCACTAATTCCATCAAAGGGGGTTTACCAAACCCCCACAATTATGTATCCTTGTAATTTTCAACGTGAGTTTTGGAGCAACCCTCATTACAACCCCTACAAATAACTTTAATGAATTTGTGGGAGTTATTTCTATATCTAGTGGGCTATTATTAAGAAGTATTATTTTTTATAATTATTACGATTGTGTTAAACCCTCGACATTAATAAAATTTATTACTTTTTAAAGTTTTAGACTCATGTTATAATTAAAAAGTATCATTTCGCATAATTATTTCTAGGATTTTGACCTATTATTATTAAAATGTACTATTTTTAGAGTTTTAGTGTAGGCTTCTATATTCTTGTATGCTATTTCATTTTCCTCCCAACAAAACTGCATTCTAAGAATTCAACACAGTCAATTAATTTTGAAATCATATTCATAAAGTTAATTCTCAAAACGCCAACATTATTATTCATGAAGTTCTAAAACAAATGTTCAGCTTATTTTAACATGTTAATTCTATTATATACTAAACCATATATTATTTTCCAATGAACACTACAAATAAGTATTTGGAGAGGAGTTTCGATGTGATCTTAATTGCTAGCATTTAAAGCGTTTTCCACTAGAAAAATAAGAGCTAAATGTTAACCGTCTACATTATATGACTGTGTCTATAGGAACAAAATAAGTGAACATTTCAGAAGATCAAAATACCAAATATTTAAGCATTAATCAATCATGCCACATAGGAAGAGGCATAAATGATTGTTAAAGCATATATGACAGTGTACACGTTGTCAGCAACACATCTAACAAAAATTTAAAGATTATTTCAAAAATGATGTCAACCAAATAATTAGTCTAACTATTTCAAAAGGAATGAAATTTTAGTTAACCAAAAATCTTAAGAAAGTTATCCATCAAAACTCATCTACTTTATTATGCTCGGTCAAAATTAACACTCTTTTAAGCACGAGACTTGCTAAATATTCAATTCATATGCACTCTAAAGATAGGATGATGGATGAATGATGATGGGGCATTGTCAATTATATGCTTACCTATATTTATTACTACACCTATAGGGGTATTACCACATGCCTCAACATGGCATTTTTAAGTTTTAGCGGGGTCTACAATTGGCAATAATGCTATAGAGAACAAGGAAAATTATGGAAATAGATATATAATCCACTTAATAAAAGCTTAAAAAAGAAAAGAAAAATTATCCTCAACTTCAATGAATTTCTTTGCAGAAATATTGATGGTGTTGTAGATAAAAGATACTTAAATCATTTATGACTCATGGTAACTGCTTCTATTGAACTTAAGTATTACACCCTATAACCATATATAAACAGTCAATATTGATATCAAGTAGAACATTCAGCTTGTAGTTGGTAAAAATGATAAAGCAGTAGGTATTCTATTTGGATGAAATAATATAATGAATTAAATAATGATCATGTCAATGTGATGAGAAGAAATATTGAAGATACCATTGCCATATCAATACTCACTTCTTTTTTTAAGTGTCTCTTTTGGTTTCCACCACACATTTTTAGCCTATCCTTCAAGCTCAATGTATGTATTTCTTCTACTTCTATCACAAAGGACGTGATGCTTTTTAAGATTAAATAGGGCAAGAAAGAAGTAAGTACTTCCAATGCACGAAATACCTGTCTTCAAAGAAATGATAATTAACAAGGCTTACAAAACATGTAATACACAAGGATTCCAAATTCATATTGCTTATTCAACCATGATGCTTCAAATCAAGGAACTCCTCAAATTGAAAAATGGTATACACTTAACACAATATTGCCAAGGCTAGAAGAATGATTAGACATCCGAGCTTCTACAATTTAACTTTCTAATCGAATACCTCAATTACATCTACCAAGTGTTGTCCCTCGGTATATCTAATCATAAGTTAATAGAAGTTAGCTGCTAAGATTCCAAAATGAAAAATTTACAAACTAGCAGCTAAACAAATTGCAAGTTATACAGATTGGATGTGGTCATAAAGCATGAGACATATACACAACCAAGAATCTTTCTACGGACCCTGTTAGTGTACTGCTTGAAAAGATATTAGCCAAGTTAATATTAATCAAAACAACTTGCTTTCTTAAGTGTGCTAAGGGAGAAAAGGTGACAAAAATTTATTCCATGTAACAAGTTTCCATGTAAGGGAAAGTCACATTTTTGGTCCCATAATTTAGAGTTATTTTCAATTGAGTCCAATTAATTTCGAAATTATCACATTGAGTCCCACAGTTTAAAATTTTTCTCACATTTGGTCCCATCTCCCCCCTTCCATTAAAAAATTAATGCAAAACACACGTGTGAAACATGTGCACCGTCAACAATTGGATTTTGAAAGGAAAATTGGCCTGGTACTATTCACTCTTCATTTTGGAGGGAAAATCAACTATAAAAAAAAAAAAGCGAAACAAATGAGAAAAAGGGAAGAAGAAAAAGGGAAATATATTATAAATTTTTTATAAATTTAAATTTAAGATATTCTAAATTATGCAAAATAAATATACATTTGTTTTAATACTTATAAATTAAAGAAATTATTTTTATCATGTAAAAATTTTCAAATTTTTTTTTAAAAACTAAATATTCCAAATTTTCAAAAAAATAAATTATAAATTATAAATTTTAAAAAAAATCATAAATTTAAATATTAATTTATAATGAAAAATTATAAATTATAAATTTTAAAATTTATTTTCAAATTAACTAATTTTTGGAAATAACAAAAAATTTAAAAAGTTAATAACTAAATAAATTTCCAAAAAAAGATTAATAAACACAAATTACAAGTTTTCTCATGCTTGGAAAAGAATTATTTAATTTATTTTTTTAAAAATAATTTTGAATATTTGAAAATTTTTGTAACACCCCTAAAATTCAGTATTTGGAAAATAAGGATTTAGAATTTAAGATACTTATCGGTCAAATTTTAAGGCCCAAAAAATAGATGAAAAGGACTTGATTGCAAAAAATTTTGAAAGTTTTGAGGTTAGAATGTAATTAAGCAAGACTTGATTTAACCTTATTTGAAACTGTTGGGGGCCGAATTGTAATTTTTGAGGACTTAATTGCACGCTTTGGAGGAGTTTGGGGCTTACATGGAAGACCCTAAGTCAATTGCATGACTTAATTTCTTGAGGACTAAATTGTAAAAAAAAAAATGAAAGTTTGATTTTTATAAAATTCTGGCAGCTAGCAGCTAGTGTCATTTCATTCTTCTCAATTTCCATTCATTCTTTTTCCTTTTCTTCTTCAAACTGTGACCAAACCAACCATCTCCCTTCTAGCAATCTCCATCTCTGGCAGCCCTATCTACCAGCCAAACCAACCATCTTCTTTTCCTCCTCACCAGCTCCATGGCAACACCACCATGCATGGTTGATCAGCCTTTGGAGAGCCACCATGGAAGAGAGGTCAAGAGAGATTTTCACGGCTGGTAGTGGGTTTCAGTTTTTGCGATGGCCAAACTTAGTTTTGATGCAAGGGTTAGGTAGAGCTCAAATTGAAGACCATTGTGGAAGCCTTGCATGGGAGTTTTTGGCAACTTCGGCGATGAAAAATGGAGAAAAATAGGTGGCTGTGGAAAGTGGCGGTAGTCACTTCAGGGCAAATTTTGAGGTTTTTTTTGGCATCAAAACTTGAACCAATTAGATATTTGGAATCATGAGCTCGAGAGATACACTTTGGTGGTGGTGGTGAGATTTTCTGGCGGAGGTGCACGACAACATCATGGTGGTGGCAACTAAACAAAATTTTCACCTCGACGTAGTGGTTATATGCATGTTTGATCATGAAGATTCTTTTTCATTAGAAAGTTATTGGTATAAGAACAATGTCTTTGGTGTATGCATTTGCATGTATACATATGTACATTTTGAGCATCGTAAAAACTTTATATTATCATATATTATGATAAAATTGGTCGATCAAAACACCCATGCATAAGATCATAACATGTTTGATCGATTAAGTTATCTTAATGAATACAAAATGGTATTATTTCATGTAAACTATAGGTGATATTGCATGCTAAGTATAGAAAACACTAACTAACATATTAGTGGGATAATTACTCAAATTTTGGGACTGTTATTAGTATGATTCTAAGTGTTAGTGATCGTTAGGGTTGAACATGAATTTTAATATGAGGTTACTCTTTTAAATAGGTGACAGAGGACCTAACCCTGAGGATCTATAGAGTTTGACCGCATCGCTAACATGATTAAGATGAAGGTTTGCCAATTTGGCACTTTTTTCTCACTATCTGTTATTTGTGATAAGCCCATGTGTGGGTTTTCTGTTTCTACACTGTAATCTGATTGTTTGAAATCTGAATTTGTGTTGAATTCTGATTGTATATGTTATCTGGTTTGAATACCCCTATGAGAGTCTACCAACCAATATTTGCTTTGTTTAAAGACTACTTCTAAATTGTTGCACCCCTATGAGGGTCTGCCAATTTGGTTTTGAATTATATCTACCTGTTCTTGCAAAACAAACCCTATGATGGTATTGTGTTATTGAGATTTGTGAACCATTCGACATCTCATTGATTATCTGTTCATTGATCTAGACACCCCTGTAAGGGTTACTTCATGATTTTACTTCTGTTTCTTCTATTTTTTGGCACCCAGAACTTCTATCTGTTATAGTTCATCTGACTGTTCTATCATTAGAACCATTCTATTACCTGACTATTCTGTTATTCAATTACTCTGTCATCTGTCCATTCGATTATCTAAGTCTGAGTTTGAATGGTATTGTGGATTTGTTTTATTAGTAATTTTTTGTGTACCAAGCTGATATGCCTAGGTAAGTTATGTACCAAGCCGATATGCCTGGTTAAGTTATATACCAATCTATGCTTGGGTAAGTTATGTACCAAGTTATCATGTTTAGGTAAGTTCTATACAAGGTTGTCATGCTCGGGTAAGTTTTGTACCGGATTATGTCACTCGGGCAAGTTATGTACCAAGTTGATATGCCTGGGTAAGTTTTGTACCCAGCTATGCTTGGATAAGTTATGTACCAAGTTATCATATTTGGGTAAGTTTTGTATTGGGTTGTCAAGCTGGGGTAAGTTCTATTTTATTTTTATAAGTTCTATACCAGGTGGTATGCTTAGTTAAGTTTGGTTTGGTTTGGTCAGTATAAGTTTGATCTGATATGTTTGGATAAGTTTTGTGCTAAGTCAGCTTGCTTGGGTAAGTTTCGTACTAGGTTGTCATGCCTGAGTAGGTTTAGATCAATTTGGTTGATACAAGACTGTTATGATATTTGACTTTATTCTGATTGTTTGATCGTATTCTAATTTTTTTTACCGTATTCTGATTAATAGATTATTTTTGAACTATCTAACCATTTCTTGACTATTTGACTGTATTCTGATATGTTTCTATTTAATCATTAAATTATAATTTGTTGAGTTGATTCGTCCTCGATATATCCCTATAACATGTGATTACAATTATCCCTCACTAAGTCCTTTGGACATACCTCTTCATTTACCTTAATTTTCTCAAACAAGATCAGGTGATGGACTTGGATTTCAATCTTGGATTAGTGAATGGGATTTTGCAATAGAATAGAAGTGTGTGTGTATATATGGGTTTCTGTAAGTGCTATCTTAGAAATGTTGTGACATGTAAGACTGAGTTATGACTTAAGGCATGTGAATTATTATGTTGGATGTTATGTACTTCGTATTTTGATGAGGTTTGTTAAGTTTGAAATCTACTACTATATGTTTTTGATGAGTTTTGAAAATTTTTTTGAGGGGCTTATTGAATGTATTGTTTATTTATGGGTTTGAATTAAGATTGAACTGGAGTGGTGCTTCAGCTTAGGTGCTATCCCGAGTGGGGGTGCTACAATTTTTACACAATAAATTCTTTAATGTATCATGTTTAAAAAAAATTGAATATTTATTTCATGTAATTTATAATATTTTAAATTTAAATTTATGAAAATTATTGAAAATTTTTATGATAATTTTACTAACTACATTAATTAATATCATTTTACAAAGATCAAAAATCAATTTAAATTAAAATTAAAATTAAAAATTATTTGTAATTTTATTATTTCTAAGTATAGTTTAAAATATAATTTAAATTTAAAATGATTTGTTAATAAGATATAATTTAAAATTATTTTTATTAAATTTTAAATTTTAATTTGGAAATAAGCATTGAAAAGTGTTTAAATTATAAATATGAATAGTGCCCGAGAAATTCGCATTTTTGGTCCCATAACTTAGGTATAGTCAATTCTCCCCCCAAAACCCACCTGTTAAGAGCCACGTGTATGGCACGTACATTTTTTGTTAGGTATTTGATGGAAACAAGAAAGTCGGATCAAATGTGAGAAAATTTTAAAATTATAGGACTTAATGT
This sequence comes from Jacaranda copaia, assembly GCA_014898725.1. NCBI lineage: Eukaryota > Viridiplantae > Streptophyta > Magnoliopsida > Lamiales > Bignoniaceae > Jacaranda > Jacaranda copaia. Next base: position 636,159 of record JACGDI010005827.1, read on the forward strand.
GATAATTCTGAAATGAATAGGACTTAATTGAAAATGATCCTAAGTTACAAGACTAAAAGTACGATTTTCACTCCACGTGACAAGCAACTGGCTTCAATTCATATCATAAAAAGGCAATATAACTTCCCTCTTAGGAATTCCATAAATCAATGGCTCTATAATTAAAAGTCACAAATAATAGTTATAATGTCATAATATGTTGAAATATAATCCAATAAAGTAGAAAATTTTATTGAAATTACTCCATGCAAGTAACAGAAACATACCACATCTGTACTATTTGGACAGTTCTTGGTCAAAAAAATTGTTCTTTAAGATCATCACAAAATTTAAAAAATAGACAAAATTAAAAATCCTAATTGCTTAAATAATTGGGTAGAGGAATATAAACATGTGTTTGGGATGGATTGGGTTGTGAGTAGTGTTCATGGTATGACATAATAGTGGAAGTATTGCAACGTTGTATGGAAAAAGTGGTGGCACGGTAAAGAGTAGAGAGGACAAGAGGCAGAGAATCCACAAGAGAGAAAGAGTAAAGAGGACAAGAGGCAGAGAATCCGCAAGAGAGAGAGAGAG
>JACGDI010005827.1:636744-660292 GCA_014898725.1 Jacaranda copaia
AGAGAGAGAGAGAGAGAAATGTTCTATAACTTTAAAAGAATGAAAATACATCGACTACGTCTATAATTCAAATAAATTAAAATAATTTTTCTCTATAAATTTATAATACAATAATAATTTTCAACTTAATTTAATTTGATTTTTTGACGTGAAGAATAAAAATTATTTTAAATTAAAATATTATCCTTATTCCAATTTTACATTATAATTAAATATATTTCTATGTATATAAAAAAATTATTATAAAGACAAAAAGGCATTGGACAATAAATAAAAACAAAAATTATTTAATTAAATTTGGATAACTAATTTTAGATCTAAATTTTGGTGAATGTTAGTTTTATGAAATATTTTTAAGGTTTTAAAGATGATTTAATTAACTACAAATGTAATTAATCTTTAGTCAAGAAACATTGATATCACACTGAGTAAAATGGTACAATTTTAAAATTTAATGAGAGTTTAGAATCTCATAATTATGATTCAATTTTCTTCAAAAGTAAACAAGATGTTTAAAATATAAACATGTTCATTGAGGGGGTTAAACTACCACTAATTACTAAAACTCCTACTGTTTATTATTAATTTATGGGGGTTGTTTAACTTTCGTACAATTATATAATTAGCAAAGATTGGTAATAACTTTTGCTAAATAACTCATGCTAATATGCTTATTTTTGGTAGTGTATAATAGGCAAAAAGGACATCATTCTCTCCATAAGTTTTACACATCCATATATGGATGTGAATGACTAAATACAATAATAACTGTAATAAACATATACAATGTCAATCTTAGTCATTCAAAGCCAAATTTTGGAGAACAATGGTGTACTTAGAGTGATTGCAAATAAAATGTAAAATTTATCACATTATTGGATTGAGGGATATGGTAGTCTTAAAAATATACACTTAGAATATATTATATATTTTTTAAACATTTTTCACAATAAAATTAAGCTAGAACCATTATGCCCATATAAAAACTCCTACACACAATTAGTTTGCATGTCCAATCCAATATAAAGGTGGAATTAAATTGAGTTCAATAAGCATACAATGAAACCATCCTACAACACACTTTTTTTTCTCAAAAAACCATCAATATTCCATGCCATATGGGGAAGTTTTGTTATATCAGAAGTTTGATTGATAAGGAAACAACATTACATCACTACCACCCCCAAACAATAAAAACTATTTTTTTTTGCTTCAAGGCTTGATGTTTTCGATGTGTTATGTAATTTTTGGTTGACTTCGTTTAGGTGATTTGAGTTTGATATGGTGTCAATTTTATATTGAATTTGATAGTTAAAAAAATGATGCATTTATATCACTACAAAAAATGAGCTAGAAATGCATTTAACAGTGTTGGAGGACAAAATATATTACTACATGTCACCGCAAGGGATAGTTAATATAAATGTAGTAATATGTGGTGTAGTAAGAATTATATACTACACTTATAAGTGTAGAAACATACATAATTTATGCAACACTTTTGAGTATAGTAAGATAATTTTCGTACTACACTTTTATTTGTTAAGAAAATTTGAAAAATTAGTTATAAATTCTCCTAATATTTCACTTCCAAAGTTTAGTAACATCTAGTATCCATGATACACTTTTAAATATAGCAACACAAATCTTAAGCTACACTTTCATATGTTTGTTATAAAAATTTCTCTCACCTATATATAAAACCATTGGGATAAAAACGTTTTCCTTCACTCCTGAATAGATATTTAAGGCATGATCTTTTCTATTTTTCTTTTTCCTTTGAGATATAAAATGAACTCTTGTACATATACATTACTATTAATATATAAGAAGGAATGGCCTCTATTTCAATACTAGCGGACCCCACCTTTTTAAACTCTCTCTCTCTCTCTCTCTCTCTCTCTCTCTCTCTCTCTCTCTCTCTCTCTCTCTCTCTTCCTTCCTAGTCTTGTGCTTCTTCACTTTTTATCTTATTTAGCTATTCTCTTCCACGTTTTCCCTAATGCACATCTTTATGCCATACAGTCGTTGTGCATATAATATGACAGTTGACTTTTAATACCATTCCACCTACTCTCACTACCTACCTACACACCACTACTCCATTGCTCACTTGATTGGGTTCCATGGACTTGTGCTAAAATAGATTGCAATTTGCTACAGGTATGCAAGCATTGTTCGCCTCTGGTGGTAGAGGGTTTGGTTTCATTGATGGGATAATGATGTGACAGATGGTGATGATAGAGCTTAAGGGTGGTGACGCTTGGCCGAGAGCTCCAACCATCAAATAATAATGCCAAATATACACTTATACATAGTCTTACTCTTGGTTTCTTTTCTCTTTTATTGTTTTGGGGAAGGAGGGGCTTTTGGTTTTTTCCATAAGAATTGGACATTATGTATTGGAATTATAGTAATTCTTGTAATTCTTTGGTGTGAACCTTGTGGAGTAGATGGGAAGAACATGGATAAATCTAATGTTGTTATGATTATATGTATGAAGAAAATCATTGGTTTTCCTTGTGTAAAGGTAAAACCCTGGTGGCCCATGATTTGTTGCCATAATTGAGTTTGTTGTCATGACGACATAAAACTAGATTTAGAAAATTGATTTGTAAATTTGATTAATTTTTTTGAAAGAATGTTTTTTTGTTGTTCTTCTATTGTTTCCTGGCACTTTGTTGCAAGCAGTGTGTATAATGGCACAATATCTTGAAAATGTAGAGTGAAATTTGTAATCTTTTGAATATGGATATGATCTTGACAAGATAGTTGTTCTATGTGAATTACTAAGTAAGTTGATCCAACTTCTATTGACCCATATGTAATTTTTGTTTTTGTTTTGTTATCATTTTTATATGGAATTTTGGCATGCAAACTCAAGACACAAATTGCTAAGACAATTGATCCTCATAAAAAGTTAGACAGAGACAAACAGAAAAGAACTTGATTATTTAACTTTTGTTGTTTGGCCAAAATCATGGCCAAGAAATGGTTGGATCTGATAACAAGAGAACTTAAGGAGACATTGTTATCATGAAAAATAGAAGTTAGCCATGAAGTTTTTGGTGAGATTCATAAGGTTGTTATTTTATTATTGCCTTCAAATGAGCCAAGGACTTCCACTATTCAATTTCACTGGAAGGTTTTTTGGGCAAGTTTTGTTTAATTAGATTTCTAAGGAATTTATCAATAGAATATAATGATCCTATTTTAAATCTTCATTTTCTACTGCATTCCAAAGATAAATCAAGAGAAGAGGAAATTCTATTCAATCACTTTATTGCATCTTATTACATGCTCTCGTAGAGAGTACAGGATGCTCTTTTGAGCTTTTATTCCTTTTGTTATATATCATTAAAATGAGAAAAAGATACATACCTACTATCAGCTCACTTAATATTCACCTACCTCATCTTCTTGTGATATTTTGCCAATGTTTGATTTTGTCTAGAAAATAGAATTTGAATGAACTTTCTTTGTAAAACCAGCTTGGTGCATCATGTCATAAGGTTTCATTAGAAGAAATTTTTGTATATTAATTCCTATACTTGATGATATCAGAGTTTGCAAGACATTTGGGAGATAGTTTGTTCATTATCATGATGAACCAGAACTAATTCTTGTAGGAAATTTTATCTTATTCGGCTGGCTGTTGTTTCTGGCTCTTGCCAATCAAAAGTGACCTTGAGGGGAAGGGCTAGATTTCCTTAGTACTTTGTAGAGCAACATAATGCAATTAAAAAAACTAAATTTTCCATTCACCATGTTAGTAAATGATTGTTATGTATAAAATTTATTGCACAGGTTTTTGGTGTTACTAAATGAAGCTAAATTTTCATGACAGTGGCAATTAAAAAGGTTTTAAGTACAACAAAAAGTACAGTAAAGTAAAATAAACTCAATATATAAATATGTATTATTATAGGCATCGATTACATACATATTTTCTATAAATATATACATATATGATATGAATATATAGAGACTAATTTGGGTGGGATAAGTTTTAAATTTTTAATTGATTACTAAACCTAAAGTGGATGGTTATGCTATTCCTAAATTGCCATTATCTATATCTATAGATGTTGGATGAAGAAGAAACAATGTATAGAGAAAGAAGTTGGGATAGTGAGCAGAAGGTTGAATTGTGACGCAGAGAAAACTTAGAAGTCATAGGTCACACACCTAAAGATCCAAGATCAGGTGGTTGGAGAACATCATCTAATGAAGTTAGTTCATTGTTAAATGAGAACTTGGTTTGTGATAAGATTTTGTCCAATTAAGCTCTCTCAAACCGTGCTTTGAAGAATCATTTGAGGATAAAGTATTAACATTCGTCGGCTCATTTAGATCAAGCAAATTAGGTTGATCCTTAATGCATTTACTTCTCAGCAGCCAAATTATTAGTTGGTGTTTTGGGGGGTCTCTTCTACCAAATGTTCACGGACTAGGTGACCTATTAGCTTAACAAAATTTTGTATGTATATATATATATATATATATATCTTGATGTAAATAAATCTATTGATGCTAAATTGAAATCTAATGAATTCTATTATGTGATTTAATGAGTAGATCATACTTTGTATATGTTATGAATTTCATATGTGATGTGATAAATATTTGATAATCAAAATTTAGGATTTTTTTGAAGCATTTCCTCCATGTCTAAATTGGTAATATTGCAACACAAGTTGTCTTCTTTCAAATTAAAGTCAATCATATCATTTTATTTTAAAATAATTTCTAATTAAGTTTTAAAATAAAATCGAATATGGATCACACACCTCAACCAACTCTTCCAAATATTTTTTCAAAAATATTTTCTTTGAAAAAACTCAAAAGAAAACCAAATAATTACCCATGTAACTGGAAATTTTTTCTGCCCCAAAATCTACAATGACTTTTTTATGAGATAAACAACCATTTACATTCCATCAAATCACATTCAACTTTCTTAATTCTCAAATGGTGCTAATTTGTTTCAAGAAGTTACTTTTATCAGTTCATATTAATTGTCAAGAATTAATTAATATCATGAATTAACCTTTAATGATTGCTAATAATAATATGAAATCTAATAAATTACTATCAAAACAAACATATACCAAATTAGGACATTAAACTTTAAAAACTAAATAAAGGAAAGTGAAAACTACTACAATGCACAGATATAGATACAGTAATATAGACATAAGGTGACTTCTATGTATGTTTCTGATAGTATTGTCGTCTATTTATTTTGCATTAATGAAGTTTAAGTAAAATCCACTTATGAGTTACTTTGTGATAACCTAAAAAATATAGTTTTCTTTTCTTTTTTTCAATTTCTTTCTCCTTCCACACAATATATTTTGTGAGACAAATCAAATCTTTCTTATATAAGAATGAAGAATTCTCTATAATATTTTGGAAATTTTTTCCTATTGTTTTAGTATTGTAATAATTTTCTAATTTCAAAAAAAATTTATCACCAAACAAACAAAAATAACACATTTACTGAGCAATTTGGGATGCACAGTGCTCTGCCAACTAATATATATATATATATATATATATGAATAAGCACTACCAAAATATTACTCTAACTACATACTAATTCCATCAATATATATAATACATCACAAATTAAACCTTGCCATAAAAATAAACTAAAAGTATTGAAAAACACAAGAAGATATCACTTATTCATCAAACCAATTATTTTTGAATAATTAAATTCCAATATCCAAGTACTTTCTTCAATCCCAAAATACTATTTAAATGACTCATGAAATGAAGTCCATCAAAATGTATCACAATATTTACCTAACAAGCATCTATCTTACCAATTATGGCAACAAAAAAATTTGGTACTTGTTCATTATAGAGGATTATCTTTATCTTATTCAATAACAATCCAAGTCATTTTTCTTATTTAACCTTCAATATCAACATATAGAAGAAAACAAAGCCAAAAGATATCATCATTGATTTTTATATCCAAAGTGCAACCTATTTTTACTGTAGTGCCAACTCTACTTCTGATTCTCTATTTCTTTGATCAACTCCCCCTCCCTATTCATTACTTTTGTTGTATCTTTTATATCTCAAATTTTTGGGATCATACTTGCAACTTGCTACTTTAGAAAAGCTACTATGCTTTTTGAAGAATCAAGAAATCACCTAGAGGATATCCAAATCAGTGCATAATACCTACAAAATGGCAACCTGAGAGTCCTCAGCATATTGCTACTCTAGACGATGGTTTCACCTCCTTGTTCCAACATCAAAAACATGATCAAATTCCAACAAATTATTATTAAATTCTCATTTAATATTTCTCTACACAAGTACATTTAAGGAAGATTCATTATCTTCATGTCCATCTTTATCAACCTTGAACCTTTCTTCAACATTAGGTAATCCTGTCAGTGTGTTCTTGACTAAAAGCTTAGGACCCTCATGACTGTTCTGGGAAAAGGGATAATCTAATAATTGCTAAAAAGATGTGCTCTTGTGGAAATATTTTGCATGGCAGATACTTGCCATATGTTTGAAAGACTTCAAAAATTCTTCTTATCATTCAACTTGTAAAGACATGATTGGAAATGTATGTTTGTTTTCTTCATACAGGTTTTTGATATTTAGATTGGGGGAGAGATCGATGGTCTCCTATACACCACCTTTAATGCAGTTTTTCCAATTAATTAGATGTAACTATATATGATGAATCCTAAATATGACTCTAACACCTTAGGTGGTAGCCAATGTGGATTTCTAGTAAGATCATGATAAAGAGGCAAAATTATATTCATATACTGAGGGTGAAACCCCGAAATCCACCAATTTTACTAACCCATTAGAGACTTCTTGGATATTATTTGTTTTAATATCCCTATGTCAAGACCCCTTTTGTGAAGATACAATAGAGCATCCAATATTTCTCTAATCAACATTGCAACGAACATTTCAAATAGTCCATTAAGGAAAGAATAAAAAATGACCAATTGTAAAGAACTAACCAAAATGAAGAGCATCGCCACCAAAGACTACTTTTCACGGTGAAGAACACAATGAATCCAATCAACACACTTAATAATTCATAATTTATACCTTCATCCACAACAAATAAGATGGATAAGCCTTGAAGCAAAATTATATGAAGCAATACAATTCCAATTGTGATTCGTTGATGATGTGGAAAACAAATTTATACTATATACATCTTTGTTAGCTCATTCAAAATACTTGCATTATTCAATAATGACCTTAAACATAACCTACATAATAATACTATGTACTTACAATGGAGTGAATTTGTTATCACTTAAAACCACAAAAAATAAAAAAATAAAAAATATGTATAAATAATAGAAAAGAAAAAACCATCATTAAAGGATATAAATTTGGAGTTAAAAGCTATTTAGAATTATTTATATATCATATATATCAAATTGTATTAACTAAAATGAAGGCAAAGAGAGATTTATAATATTTGATAAGTATGACAAGTAAAGTATGAAAAATTGATTTCAAACATACATAATAAAAAAACTTATCAATTATTAAGAAACACATTTGGTATGTACATACCGAGTATTAGAATATAATGGCAAAATTAATATAACATTACTCCATCTTTGAATGTAAATGATGTTTTGGGATTATTTGGAAATACCTATGAAAATCACTATCACTGGAATACATTTGTCAATGATTCTCCCTACAACCTATTTTGTTAGTGCCCAATGGATATGAGTAGAGTTGTACAATAGCACACGAGCCAATATTATCATATTATGGACTTTGATAGGATCATATGTAGTGCCCTTTAACGCAACTGGGTCAAAAACTATCTTTATGATAACATGTGCCTTACAATATTTTATTTTGATCTACTTTTGAGTATCTTGTGGTGCCAAAGCTCCATCTTGCCAATCATGAGGGGCTAAAAAAACCTAGAAATTCATAGAGTCATAGCGAGGTGTCCATTAAGTAAATAAGTAAAAGAATAATTGGTAGTTCATTAGATACATAGTTAAAGTACTATCTTTGTACAATCAAGCTTCAAGATTATGATCTAATGCATACCTATGGGTACTTTCAGATCATGCAATTTGTCTGTAGCATCTTGCAATACTCAATTGCCTGATGTCAAACCTTATTATCTTGCAAATCATATGTGAAATTCACTCACAGTTGCAACCGTTGAATATGTTTAATGATATAACATCCTTTATCACCCTATAATGAGCTCATTCACTTGGTGCAATACGAATACTGGTGTAAGTATTGTCAAAAGCCATTAGGCCGGTTAATAGCATGGTGCACAAAGAATTTATTACAACAGTCTCCTTTAAGTGATTCATTATAGAAAGACTACATTAATGTTAATGAAAATTTACAATGCTTATAAATAAATAAGACATTTAACCAATAATGTCACTAATTAAATATGTATCTCTAAGCAACTCTATGTTTCATTTGTGCAATCGTCATCAATTGAAGAAGGCTCCACAAGATACAATTGGCTATTCTTAGTGAATTGCTTTAAGAAACTATTTGAAGTATTTGTTGACTATGTTGCTTGATCTTTTGAAATTGTGTTTTAGTTAGAATTAGAGAAGTTATCACACTTACAAGAAACTTGATGAATTTTTTATCATGCAAACTCCCAATGCTCTCCAACAAACAAAATAGCCTCCAAAATGAATTATTATCTGTCCATAGCAAAGTTGTTAAGAGTGCAAAGCTCAATATACTACAAAATGTCTCTTAGGTTATAGCACATAGCACATCGCAAAGTGCACATTTTATCGAAATAAACTGTACAATGTGAAAATATTTTCATATTTTTATAATATAGTTATATACCAAGAATGCTAAAACATTTGAACAATTATAAACACATAAACAATGTAACATCAAAAATAACAATAAAATATAATTAAATTATTTAACAAACTAATATAAGTCAAAGTTTTATAACAACACTAATGTCTACTCATCACCATCAGAATCTTCATCCTCACTTAGTAATGAGACTTGAGAGTTTAAGTGGCAGTGGTGGTGATGGAAGCAAGACTTGAGAGTAATGAAAGAGTGTAGACTGAAATTTTTTTGTTTTTATGAGAATAAAACCAACCATATGTTTCAAAATTTGCAACACTAAACTCCAATGTTAGTGAAGCCCTAAGAGTGCACAACTTGAGCTTTAGGCTATAGGCCAAAGATTGTACTAAGGTGTGTGCTTTAATGAAATTCATTGCGCATAGCATTGCCAAGTGCAATGGGTGTGCCTTGCTACACTATGTGCTATTAGCTCATGAGATTTGTGCTATATACAATTGTTAATAAATTCTACACACAAGCTTAATCATTTTCTTCCACTATTTCTCACGAGTGCTTTAATTGGTCTTGTAATCACATTCCACTTTATAGCAAGTCCTCGACGATCCCATCTCCCAACAATGTTATACATGATAAAGTAAACACATGTAAACAATCATTCGGAACATAAATGCATGAAATTTTATGAGAATGCAAACTCTAATACTTCGATTCTTACTTTCATAAAAATTCATAAAAGTATTGCAATTTTAGATCATATAATACCAAAGTGAAAAGGCAAAATGGATATTGTTATCTCCATAATTTTAACACATCCGTATGTATATGCAAAGCGGAAGCAAGAGGTGGATGAGAGGGGCAAGTGTGCAAAATCAAAATTTTGGAATTTAATTTCTTATATTGAAAATTTTAAGATATTACAATTTTGCCATCCCTCAAATTATAAAATTGCTCTTCCTTTTTTTGAAAATGGATACCTTACTATTGTCCTCATTTGTACTTTAAAATCCAAATCAAATCAAATCAAATTTTCCTTTTTCCTTTTTCCACTACTGCAATTTTGGTTTCCAACTCTCTTCCTTTCACTCTTCCTTCATTTTCTCAACTCCACATACTTCAAAATCCTCAAAGGTTCTTTTAAATTTGAATTGCATAATTTTGGAAGTGTTTTGTAGAGGTATTCAAGCCTATTATTATGATAAAACCCAAAAGGTAGTGTACACAAACTTTTAGAAGTTTATCTATTGTGTGAAACTTTTTATAAATCAATAGATTATTTTAGTCAAGAATCATTCAAAATTTATTTATTTAGCTTTTTTTTTTGGGGGTAGAGCATCCACATATGATATTTCCTTTTATTGATTATTGAAGATTAAGGAAACTTGCTTTGGAGTATCTGATAGTAACATATAATCGTATTGAGTTCTCTACTTTCTTCTTCTTCTTCTCTTTTATTTTTCTGTTCATTTTATTGCTTCTTTATTGGTTATTTGGTTATCATATGCTTGACATTTTGTCTTAATGGTGAATGCAAAATTGAAAATGAATTATTATCATTTTATAAGTGGGTTTAAGTTAACAAATACATAGATATTACTATATTGGCCATATCTTTCTTTTGAAATATTGGTGATAGAAATGGATGGCAATTGCATGGTTATATTTGTTGGTTATGATTTTAGCATTTTTTTAATATGTTTTTCTTATTCATTTTATATTAGAATTCACTAATGTAATTTATGTAACTTATTGAAAAATTTACGTGTCACTAATTGAAAATTTTTATATAAGATCACTATGAGTACCAAGAAAATCAATTCTTATTTTGAGAAATGGTGTCTTCAAGATAGTGTCAATGCTTTCATCCATGAGACTTCAACAAATATTATTTCTAGAGTTCCCGATTTTCCGAAAGATCAATCTTCTATTCTCAAAAGATTGCCCAAAATCTCCTTATATTGAATGTGATCATAGATTATGTAAGTTCGAATGGGATTATCTAGCAAATAAAAGTGATGAAATTAGACATAGTTATCTAATTGTTGGTTGTTATCAAGGCATCCCAAAAAAGTTCACTAATTATGTTGATAAACATCATAGAAGGTTTCTACATGCTTGGTACAAGTTATTTCCTAATTGGCTAGAATATTCTCCTTCAAAAAATGTCTCATATTGCCTTCATTATTTCTTTCATCAAGCCTTTTGCATATTTTAAGGCAAATGCATTTATTCTTGATGGATTTCAATCATGGAAAAAGGTGAATGATGGGATAAATTGTTCTTTTTTGGTCCATGAAGGAAATAGCCCTAATTCTTCACATAATAGGTAGTGAAATATTTTCATGACTTGATGAATCCATTACAACACATTGATAATATAATAAACAAACACTCTTCTAAGTTGGTTGCAAAGAATCATTCGAGACTCAAAATTTCTATGAGTGTTGTAAATTATACACATTTCAAGGTATAGCCTTTAGAGGCTTAAATGAATGCCCAGACTTGTGTAATCCTGAAAATTTCATTGAAATCATAAAATACGCGACTTCTTACAATGATGAGGTAAGCTTGACTATCTTGAAAAATGCTCCTCAAATGCTTCTTATCCTTCTCCTCAAATTTCAAAGGAGATCTTATCACTTTATGAAACATTATTCAAACCTTCATACAGGAAGAAATTGGTGATGCAAAGTATTGTCTTAACATTAATGAACATTAAGATGGGTCAAAAAGTGAGCAAACAGCCATTTTAAGATTTGTTGACAAAGATGGATTTATTCAAGAAAGATTCTTTGATATAGTTCATATAGAGGACACTAAAGCTTCTACTTTAAAAAATAAAATCTTTGGCATTCTCGCAATAATCTTATTATACAAAATATTCGAGGACAAGGGTATGATGGTGCTAGTAATATGCAAGGAAAGTGGAACAATCTATATGCTCTTTTTTTGAATGAGATGCATATTATGTTTATTATTTTACTCATCGACTGCAATTAATATTAGTGGCAACAGTTCAAAGTGTTATATCTATTTAGCATTTCTTTTCCCACATGATTGTAATTGTGAATTAGTGGATCTTTTTTCTAAACATCTTGATCATTTGCATATTGCTTATGCTCTCAAGATTGCAGTGTTGATTTCTAATAGCGAGCTTGAAACTAGAAGAGAAAAAAAAAATCAATTTGAGACTATGCCACATCTAGGAGATACATAGTGAGGCCTGCATTTAAGGTCTCTTCTTGTCTTGCTTAATATGTTTGATCCTATTTTTCATGTTTAAGCGAGATCATAAATGACAAAATGAATTTATCTCCTAAAGCAGCAGCAGATAGAGCTTATAACATAATGATATCATTTGAATTTGAGTTTATTTTGCATTTTATAATTGAGTTATTGGAAATCATGGATGATCTTCATGGAATTTTAGAATGAAAGCCTCAAGATATTCTGAATGCAATGGATGTAAGTGCTAACATAAAAGAACTTGTTCAAACATTCAGGAAGAAGAAACAAGATGAGTTATTTGATAAAGTGAAGATTTTCCATAAGAAGCATGAGATAGATATCCCCAATATGAATGCTCCTTGTCAATCAGGTAGAAATCAAACACATAAAGACAATCCTATTACCTTGGAGCATCATTATTAGATTGATATATTCATGGGTACCATAGATTCTATATTACAAAAGATGAATTATTTGATTTAATGACAAAGCAGTAGAATTGCTTAGACTCAACTTAGCTTTAGATCCAAGTGATAGATATGAATTGTTCAACATTAAGAATAAGTTTTGCCAATCAAGAGAATTACATATAAAGTATTAATTAGAGTTCTTTGAACTTAATATTAGATGCAATATCCATTTAAATATGTGAATGCTTTTAGAGTTATGTCATGTATTGTCAAAGACAAGAAAGGAGATGAATTATTGTCTTGTGGATAGACACATTCAACTTATTTTAACTTTTCTAGTTCCCTGTGGAACAATGGAGCATGCTTTTCATGTATGAAAATTGCAAAGATGAGATTGCAAAATAAAATGAAAGACTAGTTTTTGACTAGTTAATTACTAGTGTGTATTGAAAAAAAAATTGCTCAATCTTTCAACATGCACTCAATCATTGTTGAGTTCGATGTGATGAAGAAATGCCAAGCTCAATTTAGGATGCCTAACTTGAACAAATAAGTTAGCACATGTGCATCAATAATTTCTATATTTTTGGATTTTTTTGGAAAATTTGGTGAATTTTTGTAGTTAATGGCATTCTAACAACTTTTAGTAAATATCATGTACTAATTATTGGTTACTTTACTCTAAATTTTCTAATTTAATTGTTGCTTTGTGATCACTAAATATTTTTTCTTCCTATTTTTCTAGAATTGATTGTTTTGAAACTAAAGGCTATGAATTGAACATCTACTGCTATTATTTGGTTTGAAGATTAATTTGAAATTAGAGTTACTATGTTTTAGGTAATTCGTGTCCAACCATACTTCTAAGCATTTTTTTTTCTCTTTCCAGTTCAAAAACATCACAAAAAGTATGGCAGTAGCTATAGCATGCCATTTAGATTAGTGAGATGGAATTCTTTTCTTTGATTTCTTCCTTATCCCATTAGTTGGTTAGTGTTATTTGGTTAGAAGGATTTGGAATTGGATAAAAACTTGATCCATCCAATTGGTGTGGTATGTTAATAGGATAAAAAATAATATAAGCTACCAATTTATATGTTATATATTAGTATATATAATGAAACAAAAAAAATGTTATGCTTGGTCATTCAATTTCCCTCGCCAATAATAAAAAATTCTAGCTTCATCCCTGTATATATGTATATGCACACATATGGCTAGATACAATAATAACTGTAATAAACATATATAATGCCCATCTTATTCAAGGAAAGCGAAATCCTAGGGAACAATGATGTACTTAGTATGATTGCAAATGAAATACGAAATTTTATTAAATTACTAGTGGAGGAAAATGATACTCCTATAAATATATATATTTATATACACGCACACTAAGAACAAATAATATTTTCAACAATTTTCACAATAAAACTAAGGTAACACCTTAAAATCAAGCCCATATAGACTACTCCACTTTAAAGATGGAATGAAGCTAAGTTCAATACTAAGCACATATTGAAGAAAGCCATATAACATAATTTTTTTGACCAAAAACCTTCATCCTCGATCCATAAATCCAGAGTGCAGATTTTTAAGATACAAATGTGTGAAAGAAAACAAAGCCAATATCCATCATCATTGATCCATATATCCAGAGTGTAGATTTTTAAAATGCATAATCATATAGAAGGAAAAAAATGGAAAAAAACCATCATTGTTGGCCCATATATCTAGAATATTAGATTTATAAGACATGAATATATAGAAGAAATCAAATTCAAATACTATATCATTGATTTATATGTCAAGAATGCAACCTATTTTTGTTGTAGTGTCAACTGAGCCTCAAATTCTCTATTACTTCCATCAACTCTCTCTCCTTGTTGTTGTATCTTCTATGACTCAAATTGTTGCAACTTGCTCCTTTCGAACGTATCATTTTTTTTAGGAGAATCAACAAATCACCTAGAGAATATCCAAACCAATGTGTATTACCTATAAAATGGCTACTTGAGAGCCCTCCACCTGTCGTCACTCTGTGGAGATAATGGTGTCACCTCCTTGTTTCCCAACATGAAAAACACGATTAATTCCAACCAATCATTATTAATTCCCACTTAATATTTTTTTTGTACCAGTATAAGTCAGCAAGAATCTTCATCTTCATATCTATCTTTATCAGCCTTAAACCTTTCTTCATTATTAGGCCATCTCATCAGTACATTGTTGACTGAAAACTCCAGGCCCTCATGACAATTGTAGAAAAATGAATGCTTCAATAATTCCTAAACATATGGCCTCTTGTGGAAATCTTTTACAAGGCACGTACCAACCATATGCTTAAAAGATTTCAAAGATTTCTTCTTATCATTTGACTTATAAAAAACTTGATTGGAAACGCTTGTTTGTTTTCTTGACTAGGGGTCTTAATATTCCAATCGGATAAGAGATTAGTGGCCTCTCGTACGCGAACTCTAACACTATGATTCTGATAGACCACATGTCAACATATCAAGTAAATCCTAAATATGACTCTAGCACCTCCTACGACAGTTGGTATGGAGTTCCAACAAGATCATGTGATAAAAAAGAAGAATCATATTCATATATTGAGGCTGAAACATGAAATCCACCAACTTCACCAACAATTTAGAGTCTATTAGAATGTTATTTCTCTAATATTCCCATGCTAAAACCCTTTTGTATGAAAATATAATAGAGTATTCAATATTTCTTTGAGCACCACTACAATGCAAATTTCAGTAGTCTATTAAGGAAAGAATAAGAAGCCACCAATTGTAAAGAATCAGCTGGAATGAAGGATCACCATCATAAGGTTGCTTTTCAAGGTGAAGACACAACCGGAAACGTCCAACACACTTAACAATTCATAACTTATACCTTCATACTCAACAAACAAGAAGAATGAGCACTAAAGCAAAAATATATCAAGCAATACAACTTCGACGGCAATTTATTGGTGATGAAGAAAATAAATACTTGACAAACAACTTTGCTAGTTCACTGAAAAGATTTATACTATATAATGATAACCTTAAATATAACCCACGTTATAATACCACATAAATGCAATGGAGTGAGTTTACTGTTACTTGAAATCAAAAGAAACTAAAAATAAAAATACATAAATAATAAGAGGGGGAAATATTATAAATATATATATATATATATATATACATATATAAAAGCTTGAAGTTAAAAGCTATTTAGAATTGTTTACATATCCTAGAAACCAAATTGTATAACTAAAATGAAGACAAATAGAGATTTAGAATATTTGACAAGCATGACAAGTGCACTACAGAAAATTGATTTTGAATATACGTAATGAAACAATTTATCAATCACTATGAAACATACTTATTATGTTTATAACTGCAAAGTTAACAGAATATTACTTGATATTTGAATCTAAACAATGTTATGGAGTCATTTGGCCATACCTATTAAAATCACAATAAATGAAAAACAAAAAAACATAAAAAAAAAAGGAATGTTGCCTCTCTAGATTTAATGTCACCATAACACATCATCACTGCAATGCCTACCAGCTAAACTAATAGGTGAATATTAAATAAAAGCATAGATTGGAGAAAGGCAAAATTTAATATGAGTTTATTTCTGCTACTCTCATAGAAGGTGCTAACAAACAGAAGAGGGGAGTCAAGACATTATAGTGAAGATAAACTACGATTAGAGAACTTTGGTCCCAAAGGAAATATTTTTTTCACATTAGGGCTTCAATGCACAATGGAGGGGAGAGAGAAAGATTGAATTGTGATTTGAATGAGGGCCTCATTGGTAAATATTTGGGGAAAGGGGTTAAAGGTTTTGTCATCGATTCCATTGAGGTTTGAAAAACCTCTATACCATTTTGATTCTGAATAGTGGGAGATTATTAGTTGTTAATCTCATAGTAAACTCAAATATTGATTGAACCCTTACCGCATGAGCGGGTGGACTTTGGAGATAATCTCATACCGATTCATCACCTTAATCTTTGACATTGAACATGCTATCACATGCTACTGTTTAGCGTTATCTTTCTTAGTCAGCCATATATTTGAATATGACCTAAATCAATTCGGGGCTCGTCGTCCCTAGTGTTCCATTATCTATGTTTTATGAATTTTGAACCTAATCATCATTTTTCCATAATGTTAAATATCTATCACTTTGAGTCTTATTGGTATGTCTCATATGAGCTGATAAAATTAACCCCACTTTAAAAAAATAATAAGATAAATTTTCTTTTGTAATATATTTCCAACTTTCTTCCTCTCAAATTATCTTTTTATTTAATTATCTTACTTGAACTTAATTTTTCAATTGATTTAAGCTAAAATTTCAAACAAGCACCGATGAAATTATTAAAAAATATAGTATTATGTAAACAAATAGATAAATATTTATTTACATGACACTATAAAAATTTTAGCAAGCGCATCGGGCAAGCTAAATTTACTAATAATAGATAGATTGACAACTCCTTTGGGATGTTTTTAAGTAGTTTTTCTAAATTGCACTTATTATCTTCTAATTCACTTTATCTGGCATTATCTTATCTAGCCAAGTGTAGGCTAGTAAATTCCTAATCGATGAGACAGATTGGACATCTTACTTATATATACAAGTTTGTTTTGAAACTTGATTATAACTTTAAACTTATATCCAATAATATTTTTAGTGGGTTTTTTAATTTTCTACTTTGAAGTATTAGGTTGAAATTTATAATTTTAATATGCATAAAACTTGTTTGAGAAAAATACTTGCATGACATTTTAGTTAATATTTTTAGGAAAGCTTTTATTTTATAGTTATTAACTTAGTATTATAAAAAAAATCAAATATTTTTTACCTCTAGGGCTTGTTGCCTGTTAAAGGATCTGTTAACAGCCACTGAGAGGTCATTTTAGCTTCCTAATCCCCTAAATCCTATATATACACACACATATACGAATTTATCAATAATAACAAAAATACATTCTTGAGTTAGAGCTTTCTGAATATTCAATTATTTGGGGCCAATATTGAATTGCAAAATTGCTATTCGATATGTTTGGCATCCAACTGAAACCATCCATTCATAATGATCTTTGAATCTAATTACCGTCACTTTATCACAATCTTTTTTATTTAAAAATTTAAATAAATATATTAAAATTTATTAAAGCATTTTTAATATTATATAAAAAAATAAATAAAAAATTATTTTATGCTATAAAAATTTTAAATATGTCATAATTATCAATCTACGTAAAATGACCCCATTCCTATCGAGCCAACACTCAACGTGAAAACACACAAAAGCACACTCAATGCGTACCTTGTTGATTCAATCCCATTATTTTCCCGCCATCTCCTTCAATAGAGTCTTCCTCTGCAATTCTCTTCCCCGTCTCCATAACGCTCTCGCTAGCAAAACTAATTCATAGTCTATAAACACTCATATTTATATCTACACACACACACACACAGTCCCGTAAGCTACACATTGAAGCAAATGTGAGAGAATATGGAAAGTCGGGGGAGGAAACCCTTGTCTGACCTAACGAATGCCCACAATCCAATCCCGATCTCTACTCTCCGCAAACTTGTCGCCTCCACCTCTACCAATTCCAAGAAAATATCTAGACCTCCGATTTCCATTTTGAAGTCCAGTTCCACGAACCTGAAATTGGGCTCCCATTTATCTTGTAGATCCGACACCAAGTCCGATACCAGCATAGGGACATCCGATACAGCCCGAAATTCCAGAATCGGTCGATTTCCGACTCCTTCCAGTCCGAACCCTTCAATTTATTATCCAGGTAATTTCTGTTTTATGCTTCCTTTTAAATTTATTTGTTGCTGTGTTGTTACTGCCTTTTTTAGGGCCTAACTTTGCTTTGGGCGGGCCTGGGGAGCGGTGGTATACTTATATTGTAGTCGCAGCCAATTAGCTGAGGCGTGCCAGCTGCTGGGCAGCCGAAAGGCAAGGAGCAGCTAGAGCTGTTTTCTCTCTTTTGTGATAATTATGATGGGAATTAAGAATCCTAAGGTTTTGAATCTGGAGCTTATTCACGTCTTGTGTGTATAATTTGTGTCAGTGATTTCTTGGTTCATTAACAGCGACGTGAATTTTGATAATGATTTTTGAATTTGTTGCTCATATTGGACGTTTTCTAGCTAACATGAACTTCATTCTCAACTATATGTTTTATAATGCTATACTAATAATAGAATCACCTTATCATGCTATTGTGTTTACTTAATGATTTTGAATTTGTTGCTCATATTGGACGTTTTTCAAGCTAACACGAATTTAATTCTAAACTATATGTTTTTTAATGCTATACTAATAATAGAATCACCTTGTCATGCTATTGCATTTGCGTTTCGGTTGGGTATGTTTTGAAAATACTTCTGATTCCAGAGCTCTTAATTTAGGAGTTCGCATTTATGTAATTACTCTAGTAACAGAGAATATAAAAAGCAGGTTTCACACCTCCTTTTTTTCCTGACTTTATTACTTCAAATCTTCAATCATGATATTTCTGTTTCAGTTATAATTAAAGAGTGATATGGGTATAGGTAGGCATGAGAATGATATTAAGCATGCTTTCGTTTTTAATTGATTGCA
The DNA here is from genome assembly GCA_014898725.1 of Jacaranda copaia. NCBI lineage: Eukaryota > Viridiplantae > Streptophyta > Magnoliopsida > Lamiales > Bignoniaceae > Jacaranda > Jacaranda copaia. The sequence goes on from JACGDI010005827.1 coordinate 655,864, forward strand.
AAGGGTTAATATACATTGATGCTTATTGAAGATGATGTGGGAAGTAAGGATGCTGCATACAATCAAGTACAGACCATTCCGAAGTCAAACAAAGGAGGGGCTGCTGTTTTGATTAGTGGTGGCACATCTGGTGAGAAGAGGATTAGAGGAAGGATAAAGGGAAAACAATTGCTGCTCCATTCAGTTTCCCACCTCCTGAGAAAATAAAGGGTAGTGATAATACAATTTGCCATCCTTATAGTTCTCTTGAGAAAACAAAGAAAAGAGATGATGCAAATATCAGTTGCTTTAGTGGTCCTGTACAGAAAGTGAAAGAGTTTGATAAGGGAATTCGTAATCCTTCTAGCTGCTTACATGAAAAAACAGAGAAAGGAAAGGCAATCCTCAATTCTCCTGCTGGCTCAATGGGGAGAATAGATGAGATGAGGAAAGGCATCCCCAATTGTTCTAGCCATTTGTTTGGGAAAACAAAGGATAAAAAGAAAGGGATTCTTAAGCCTTCTTGGTGCTCCGTTGAGATAACAAGAGAGATAGGGAAGGAAAGTCTCAATCCTTCTAAATTCTTAGTTGAGAGAACGAAGGAGAAAAGGATGTCTCTTAACCACTTTGGCCCCTCACATGAGAAGATAAGGGAGAAAGGGAAGACGATTCTCTGTCCTTCTAACACAGTTGGAATTACAAACCATAACAGGTCATCTACTGCTGTGGCAATCAATTTGCCGCCTTCAAAGAGAAATGGTTAAAAGAGGAAGGATAATGCTGAAGTTTCTAGTTGCCTCCCTATGCTGAGGAAAAATATGCACTTATACAGTAACTCTCCCCTCTCTCTCTCTCTCTCTCTCTCACACACACACACACACACACGTTCTCACGCATGCTTGCCACGACCATAGATGGGAAACTGCATGTATGCACCATTCTTTTTTGGCAAATTACAGTTGGCATTCAGTTGCTTTACGTATTTCACTTTTTGTGCACTATGTCAAGGCTTGGAGGGCATATAGCGCATCCATCATATGCTAAATGTGATACTTTGTAAACACACTATGCTTATTAAGTAACTGAATTCTTATTATGTTTTATAAATATACAAATTTATGGGTCTTATAGTATACTTGATTCTTTATATCAGAGTTGTGGATCTGTTATGTGCAATTCGAGACCTTATCCATGTGACTCTTATTTTCTTATAAGACCCAAGTTTTCAAGTTATGATTCATATAAGTCTGGAATGAAATGCTTTTGTAGCACCAAGCGTGTACTTGTAATATAGTCCTCTCTTTTATGTTAATAGCTATGGCTTTGCTGATATGCGATGTTGCTTCTGTTTAGGAATGATCTTGGTGGAGCTGGTGATATTAACCTTCAAATTCATGGACTGATCCCCATCCAAAGTGTAGAAAGGTTTGTGCAATTATCTTTTAGATTGAAAATATCATTGATTTAATGATGATCATTGGAAGTACCATTGCAATTGGATTCCCTTCCTAGCATCATGGCCGTGCTCTATTTGTCAGAATTGTGAAATATTAAGGTTGATATCCTCCGTCAATTGGTTATCACTAGATTGCGTCTTTCAGCTTATATTTTATATCTAACTATAATTTTTTAAGAGTTTATGCATGCCTTGATGATACTCTTTTGTTGCTTGCAAGCACTTGATTTTTCTGCAACTTTGGAAAAAGATTGATGCTTATTTAAAGCATTGGCATGTTACTTCTCATAACTCAATCTAAGCACAAGATCTTTACTGCCTCTGTATAAACCATATGATAGCACATGAAATTAATTGACAGCTTATGATAACTATTATGAGAGCACTCTAATTAAGGCTATAATATTGCAGAAGTGCTGTCTTGTTTGGTATTCCTGTTAGATATAGTTGATTATCGATTTTTTTTGAGTTTTGAGTTAAATGACTGAAGTGGTTTTGCAGAGGAGATGCTCAAGGATAAAAAGTACAACCGAGTTGCCACTAGATTTTATTGAGCAGCCAAGAGCATATTTTAAAGAGATTGATGAGTTTGAACTTATAGTAGAGGAAATATCAAAGGACGAGTTAGAATAGGAAATCGAAGAGCAATATTAGGTTTGAAGTTGGTTTAGCAAAGGATAGACTCCTTGTACAGTCAGTGTGAAGCGTGAAATGTTATGCTTTCCAATTTTTAATTCAGTGATAATGATTTCTGATTCTTATGCTGCTTACATTGTAACACATAAAGTACATAGGACACATCTTTTCTCATGGAGTATATTGGATGAATAATTTTGTTACTGCTTAGAAAACTCTCAACTGCATATCATTCTATTTTGCCTTCAAATATCTAGCGCAACTGCTGCTTCACCATGAAGTTGTCAATTTGCTTTTGATTGTCTGCAACTGCACTTTGTTGTTCACCATGGGATTTCATGTTCATGGGTTGTATATTTTTGTGAAGCATTTATTTGGTTTACATTATTTATTATGGAATAATTATATCCTATGATTTTTCTTAGGAGTCTAGGAGGGACATTCTTTCATTCTGAAACAGTTCCAGGGGTTCCTATTTAGTGAATCATGTCAATTTGATCCATCACAGAATATTAATGTGTATTGCACTCTACGGGTACAAGGATACTTGTAAAGTATGGGCTTCAAAAGATTGAAGCCTCAAACTTGTCAATGGTCATGATTTGTTGTTCTAATTGTACATGAGAGCCTATAAAAAGTATGGCTTTGGTGTGGAAATGCACGAAACAGAATGTTTAGACTAAGGTTGAGCCCACAAAATCAAGAAAGAGTAGTTAGTTAGTAAATAGGTTCTCATTAATGGTTAGGAACTGGCATGGAGATGTTCACTATGCTGTTGCTGCTGCTATTGGCATGTGATGGAAGAAGGGAACAGTACTTATTGCATTCTTTTACCAAGGAAGTAAACCTAGGTGCTTGAAACTTCAAAGGTTTAAACATGTAGATGTAATTAAATGGGTCCTCCTTAGTATCAGATTTTCTTTCTCAGAAGACTAATATATGCCGTGAGGGTGCCTAGAACTACATATATCTTGCTGCCTGTTGGTCTTAAAGTGAGAAAATAAATAGTAAACCGATGACACAATAAGATATTAAGATTTCAGGCATGCTTAGGACTTGAGCTGAATGCTTTGATAAAAGGTATCAACCAATTGGTGTTTGTGGATGGACCTACACAATGTGATTACTGGAAGTAATGATGTATGAACATTATGAGTAAAAAAACAAAATGAAAAAGAAAAATTAAAACCTCCGCATTTCTCCTGACTTCTGCTTTTTTGGTGCTTGAAGGCGTAAGAGAACCACATATAAAAAGGGTGAGAAAAGATACGTCCTAATTAATTGGTGGAAACTAACGATTGATGATTATTAATTTGTACAGTTTCTGGAAAGTAAACAAAAAAGAACTGATTCATTGAATTAAAACTGTAGGTCTACCCTCAGATGACCTGGTTCAGTGGCTTATCTGTTTGAAGTTTCCATGAGCAGCAACATGTCGGGGATTCCAATATTGTCATTGTACTGCATTTTGCCTCTAGCTATATTTCTTTTGTCTCTTGATGTCAACCTTCGCCTTGTGCATTTCAGACATATTTTGTGTTGTTCAGTTCACATTGGAATCACCATCAAACAGATATTTCCTCTTCTCTTTTATGGGATATATCTTGTCTGTCAATGATGTTGGTTAAAGACAATTCTGACAAGCAGTCTAAATCTTTTATTTCAATAGCTATTTCATATTTTATTCCACATCATAAAAAAATATTAAATGTAGAAGATATTTTTTTATAACAATACTTGGCGTGCATGTATTTGTGAAGTAGAATTCATGATAAAATATAAATTAAAGTAGAAGATGTTAGATGGTAATGTAGCTGAGCATATGAAAAAATATACAATTGTGAAGATAGAGACCCAATTTAGTCGAGGTTCATTGTACTTGGTTTCACTCGTTGGCGAAACTCATGTTCAAGTTTATGCACATGAGGATAGAATGGCAGCTTTAATACGTTCTGAACCTCGTTTGACTGGTTTGATGTTAGTGAGAATGATAAAACATGACTCCATGGCTTGAACCGAGCTTGGGTGGCTTTCGTAAGGATCAATTCCACTCTTGAAAGATTTATCATAGAGATGTTAACTTTGACTGTAATTAATTTGGTCTATACTTTCTAGAGTTTGCTTAAGCAACCATGGCCCTTAGGCACGTTCGTAGATTTTGAAACCATTAAAGCAGACCATGTGCTGATCCTAGATTTCAAACCCTCATGAAGTTGTAGACAATATTAGAATTTTAGTTGAGGGTGACCAAGGAAAATGCATCAAAAATCTCGTCGGTATTACATGGAAAAAATCTGAAAAATGAGGATTTGTATTTTCAAATAAATTATACATGAAAATAACACTTATATTTACGTA